>JBBBDQ010001470.1:1315000-1372500 GCA_037127315.1 Ascarosepion bandense
GGTAATATGAAAAATTAAAGCCGGTGATAATATCTTAAATTATCTAAATTGGAGGTGTGGGGAGATCGAGTTAACGAACCAATATTTTCACCTACTGAACCACGAAATTCCTACTGTTTTGTATGCCATTCCGAAGCCTACTTCACAATATATGCAGTTTAAAAAGATAAGGCAAATCTTGCTGGCTTCGAAGACGCTGACCAAAGGCTCCAATGCTTGAGAATATGTTGTTGGCAGATGTTATTAGTCAGCTGCTTGCTTATTGATTATCATTAGCTCTATTTGATTATTTCCTTTCTTTCATCCGGAGAATAAATAAATAATGGAATAAGATTAGAACATTTATCAAATTTGGACTGCAGCCAGGATTAAATAAATTTGTTTACAATGATTTGCCGTGGAGACAGCAATAAAACCTAAAACTGGTTTCGTTGTGTAGGTTAAGACAAACACACACAGATCCCCCCCACCAAAAAAAATGTGGCTACTTTGTGGTGATACCGGCCGAGCAAAAGCGACGGACCGGATGTTTGCTCTCTCACGACAAAAAGGCAAATGACCAAAAATCGTCGTTGCGCATCCGGGTCCGCGCAGATGTTCCGGTTGAAAAATAAAAATTAATCAAATATCAAATTTCCATTTCGCGAGCCTACGCGAATTTTATTGACCATCCAATGGGAAGCCCAGAATCGAATTCAAGTGTGAAATCCCAAACGAGCTGCTTTTGATCCAAAAAGCAGATATAAAAAGCCGAGACAGAAAGCACCCATCAAGCAGACCTCAGGAGAAGAGTGTAATCGATATCCCCTTGACTTAAGTGAAGCGGCTACTACGTTAGCCTCCCTTCACCTCTCCTTACCTTCTTCCTATCTCAATACTTACTGACCTAAGGAGCGACCACATCAAAGACATTCCTTACTCACGAGACTCCCACATTCCTAAGTCTTAAATCCCTTTCTGCTTATTATTTGCCATGAACATTTTAACCTCCGTTGGACTTATATTCAAGTATTACTTTAATTGTAAAAACATTAATTGTCATGTGTATATATATAAATGTTATTTTCAACTCAAATTGCTTTCTTTGATTTTATAATCATTTTATGACTTATAGTGGGCTATCTACCACAAGGCCAAATTCTGTTAACCTGCAATAGTATACAACTACCCTTCACTAGAATGAAATCGCACTCCAACGGGAAAAGAATAGATAAGCAACCCACTATAACTTCATTTAAAAAATTTTTTTTCTTTGAACCAACTACCCAAAGACTAATTTAATTAAAGACTATTTCGATTTGAATACTTTTAAACTATTTTAATTGATGTATATATGTTTGCAAATATATTTTTATTTAACAGGCATACCAATGTTTTCTACATTTTTTTATTGTTTGATATTCGGACGTTCGAATATTAAAATAATAAGGCAAGTTCGGGAATTATAAAAAAATGACCTTACATCTTTCAGTTAAAACAATATAGATTTTATATCTGCCTTGTCAAAAATCAGTCGTAATTTAAGAGAAAAGAACATCTTAAATAAGCAGGATCGTGGTTTCTAAAAATAATTTAACTTCACTGAATTCATTTTTAGTAGTAGTAGTAGTATAACAAATAAATGTTTCCCTGATGATAATATTAGCTATTTCCTTATCAGGAAACATTCGACATTCATTGACTGACTGAGCAGCCAGTGGTACTTTCTGTTAAAATTTATAAAATCTTTCTATTAAAGCAGTTTTCCTGGAAAATAGTTTTCTCAAGAACTCTAACTGTTATCACCCTTTCCAGTATTGGTGGGGGTTTCTTTCCTAACTTTTTTTGTTTGAAGTCGTGTGAAATCTCAGCATCTTGATTGTGTCATTATTTTCTCTTCGAGTCACACGTGCTATCCATTTGACTTCTTGCTGTTGTTGCACGTCGTCAAGTGTTGTGGTTTCTGTTATTTGTTACTGTTCTTTATTAGTGATTCTGTAGCGCCAGTCAGCAATGTTTAAAAAAAAAAAAGATAAGCTATGCCCAGAGTAGAAAATTCAAGTAAACGTAGCTTAATGACAAAATGGACTTGCTGAAAATATTTTTATGTAGAGGCAACAGAAGTCTCTGTCCACAATACGGCTAGTATCATTAAAAATAAAACACGTTTAATTTATAAATCAGTATAATGCTTAATATCTAGTCTCAAGCTTAAACTATGACACTGAATCTTTTGCTCATTTACTAAATAAATGCTTCTTACAATAGAAATGCTGGATACAATTGACCTCGATTACTAAGCAAGATCATTTTCATTTCTACACATAAACTTTCCTTTTCTTATTGACCTTACAAGAGGGTCGAGTGAAAACTTCTTAGGTAGATCAAGATACTCACGGAATGTGATCAAATGAGATTTATTTTTCAACATGACTCCCCTTGATGTCTACACATTTCTTTCATCGGGATTGCAGTGCTTGCATCCCTATTGGGGAAGAAGCTTTTATACCGTTGGTTAAAAAAGTTATCACAGCGATAGTGATTCCCTAGCAAGTAACTTTTCATGTTGAGGAGCAGATTACTATTAGATTCGGCCAAATCAGGGGAATAGAGAAGGTAATAAACTAGTTCAAAGCCACAGTCACGGACAGCATCCATTAAAACCAAGGATTTGTGTACTGGAGCAATGTCCTGATGAAACAGGACTCCTTTCATAACCGCCTCAGTAAGTTGACATTGTACTCTACATTTATGGTGTGACTCTTTTGATGATAGTCAATAAACACAATACCTTTTGCAGCCCCAAACACTGAGGCAATCAACTACCCTGAAGATGAAACGACTTTGGTGTTCTTTGGAGCAGGTAAGGAGTATTTCCATTGCAGTATTGTCTCTTTGTCTCTGGATTAAAGGGATGAATCCAGCAATTGTACTGGGTTAAAAGAAGCCAACTAGATCAACCACAAACAATGTCAGATTTTTCCCGTGATGTGATCAGCCTGGTGCGCTTTAGATCAAGATTCAGAAGATATGGCACCCACTGAGCAGAATTTTTCGCCATGCCAACTTCATTGCAGAGAATATTCTCAACTCTTTCATGGGATATGCTGAAAACATTGGCTATTTGATTTATAGTCATCCATTCATATGGTGAATACGATCAATGTTTTATTCGGTGGTGACAGATGACGTTGGGTAATCTTTAAGACTTTCCCTTCCACTTCTAAATTCAGCTACCCACATTGGCACTGTTTATAAAGATGGAACACCATCCCCTAATGTAACAACCGTGTCAACATGAATGTCTTTCTCAATAAACCTTTTTTTTTTTACAGGTACTTAACACCACGATGATAAAATTTGTCCATTTTCAAGAGAAGTCGCTACAAGTTACATTTGAAGTTTTCTTTAAATATTCAGATGCTAGTTTATTTCCAAATAAACAGTGCAGTTATTTATAACAATTTCATTTAAATTTCATAGCTCTAGCATCAATCATTCATAGTCAGCCTATGAACTTTTCAGGCCATCCTCGTATATACGCAGATTTAACCGGTTTTCTTACAAAGCTACATGGTTCCATGCAACCAAACTTGTAAGAGCAGCAAATTATGTATTGCCATAAATTATCCATTCTTGTTTTGTGTTTGCTTTAAGGAATTACAATTCTATTTTGAGATTTCACTCACTCGCTCCGTATTGAAGTTAGAATCTGAAAGCCAATTCTCTATTCTACCAGATGCTTTAGTCAGCAATCTATTTTGCACACACACACACACACACACACACACACACACACACACACATATATATATATATATATATATACAGAAAATCTAAGCAAGAGCCAACAAACCTACCTAGGTTTCACCCTACGTCTCGTCAGGGTAAATGGCTCCAATTTACCCTGACGAGCCGTAGGGTGAAACCTAGGTAGGTTTGTTGGTTCTTGCTTAGATTTTCTGTCTTTATTGTTCTACTTGCGTATTGAGCGCTTTAGTGTTGGGGTTTTCGTCTTGGGTTTTTTTTTCTTTCCTACGAGTATTTGACTTTTTGTTCATGTACTTCGTTTGTTTCTTTTTTTACTTTCCCTTTTTTCCCTCAGAGTTCGTCCTCGGTGGGTTGTTCAAGACGATTCAAATAATAGTTTGGCAGAGTTAGTTCTGTTACTATTGGTATTGTAATTACTATATATATATATATCCAGATCCAGGGCTTTCTTACTCCTTTTGGAGGAACCACTATCTGATTAACCATGTTTTCATGAGTGTAGCCGTGCATATAACGCTTGAAATTTGCTGAAGGTTAACGGAGATATTTAACACATAGTTGGGGGGATTTGAATTTAGAGTTCTCTTTCGGTTTCCATCCAAGACTATAGAACCCAGTCTATCCTGCTATTTAGTCCATCGCAAAAAAAGATATATTCTTACCTTTTCCAGTGGGATTTGCACGCAAACGAATGTAGCGAATAATCTGCAATCTTTATGAACAAAAGTGCTCAATATCAGGAATGGAGCGTTTGTATGGTGACTCTCCATATAGATATATGACAGCACCTTCCTCATTGCACCATAAAGCTCGGGTCAGTATAATATTGACGTCAGCGTGATAGTGGTCGTGAGGACTGGGCAATTTTTGTCTTTGACCTATATGCATGTTTGGGACCCCATGTAAAAGAAAGACCTTGTGTCAAATCTTCATGAGTGGGGAGATCAGGTGAATACCTAGACTGGCTCTTTTATTCTATAAATGTAAAGTAACAACACGCAGTCAAAATTTAACCTTCCGCAAATTAAAAAAAAAAAGAAGGAAATTCAGGGTAATTATTAATACAGCGATAAATTTACTAGCATCGTCGCATTAACAAAGAGATCTAACCACCGGTATTCTCTTTAGGGAGCATTCATTAATTAATGATGCCGCCAGGAATGTTCGCATTTGTTGATTTTCTTCTTATTGTCTTTGTTCAAACAGCAGTTTCCATATGTATGAAAGTGAACTCTTATTTGTTTGAAGTGGGAAAAGAGCCCCACCGTTGGCTTCAGGATTGCTGCAGAGTTGCTCATTTGTTTATTTTTGTACACAGCGTACAGGAAGAAAGAGACGAAGACACCATTACTTTCTCTCTATATTTTCGATACATATTTTATCAAATTGTTTGACAAGTTGTCATTATTTACAGTTATCAGTGGATTGTTTATTAAGTAAAACTAAACGAACAAAAAGGATTTATTTTCGGCGGCCATAATCTTAGCATAAGATACGCAGATGCCATTATTCTGATGAAGGACACAGAAGGAAAACTACGAAAACGTCTTTAGAGAAGGTAGCGAATGAAAGTGAGAAGAAAGGATGAAATATAAAATTCAAGAATACAGAATGTGAGCAAGATAGTTGATCAAAGTTATGAACTTTAAATTGGAGACCTTAGAAACAATCAGACACAAAATTCTACCTCTCGGGGCAGCGCAGTTATAGAAAGTTATATAGAAAGAGGGGCACAAATATTCGAAGATGCATCGAGATAAAAAATTTTTTTTTCAAAACCTAAGCAAAGATAAACGAAAATGTTTTAGAAACAAAAAAAAAACAAAACAAAACAAAAAAAAAACCGTGTTGAATTGCTATGTCATATCTGTCTTCTTGCATGACATTAAATACTAGAAAATTTCCTTACAGATGAAGATTAATTGATTAATTTATTTTGTACGGTTTATCAACCCTTTGGTTATTATTTATCGTTGTTTATATCCAGAAATTTTAGATTGTAAGAATTTGGAGGCGATAATAATGATTTCACTGATATGGATCCTACTATTTAACCTGTAGCTGAGGAGAAGAGGTGTATTCATATATTTCCCCAAGTGTATTTGCGCTTAAGTGAATATAACGAACCCAAATGGAATTGGAACTCGTCTCCCTGATTTCCAGTTCCGAGCAGTTATCACTATATCATCGGCACATGTAAGCTTACAGCATCTGGTATTCCCAAGCGGTCAGCCATCTAGGTACTGGCCAGGCACGACATTTCATAACTTTGGTGATCTTACGGGAACCAGCATTTCAACGTGATATGGCCGTAAGCCTACAGATTGTGAAGAGAGACGAAGTGACAGAGATATGATTCAACTGAGATTGAGAATATCATGTAATTCTACGGATGCTGAGAATATCACAGAATATTTAACCAAAGAGGAAATTCTAAAGAAAAGAGAGCAAAAAGACATTTGTTCTTAAAATCAAAAAGAGACATTATGAAGAAAGGTGGCTTGAAAATTTGATAGTCACAGCGTACACCGAAAGAAGGGGAAACCTACTGAATGAGTGTGTGAAGGACTGACAGGACGAGGACTAAATAACTAAATGTTGCTTAATGCAACAAGAGAAAGGAAGTTGTGGAGAGTCATGATTGCCCACGACTTGAAGAGCTACATAAAGAATTTGCGTTAATGAATAGTAGAACGAGGGCTAAGAGTGATGAAAAAGAGTTAAACTTTGTTTAGAGCAGCAAGAGCCATGATCGCCTATAGCCTGAAGAAACACAGCACTTAAAAGAAGCGTCGTTTAATAGAACGCAAGTCCACCAGTGTAAGACCCAGTGAGGGATGTTAGTAATTGCCTGCAAGACGAGTTTATTCAGTTTTACACGACGCCCGAAATAAGCATTTATTCATTTTAGTTTCGATACATGTACAAAAGTGTGAAGGATATAGCGAGGCTCGAACTCACCAGCCTTGTAATAATCTGAGTGCTTGCCATTTTATTAGGATTATGTAAAAAGTTTAGTCAGGATATAATGTTTATTTATTTTGTTAGAAGAAAAATTATGACTAGTTTATTTTAAAATTAAATTGATTCAAAAGTATAAAGATTTTTATTAACTGAATATTAAATCCTTCACTAATTAACCATTAGCTCGTTCTGATTGTTCTCTCGTACAGTAGCTGGTGGCATTCATTGAAATGCTGTTTTCTTAATACTTATTTTTTCATCGAATTGACCCTAAACAAGTCAGTAAAGATAATAAGGTACAAGGAGTTACTGGGCGTAAAAGAATTGGAAAACAGAAGACATTATGAAAAATCAATAGACCGATAGCATAACAAACCCTTATTTGGATTTTGTCGAGAACGTCAAGATATATTACAGGAGCTTCAGACAAGCAGTATTATTCTAGGCACGGCTAAATGGTAGAGTTATAAATTTTCAAGATAGGTTGTGGCGAGAAAAATTGCCTGACCCAATTTTGTGAACCGACCGTCTTAGTAGTAAATTAATTAATTCCAGCAATTAATTCAATATAATCAGTTCACTTCATGCCACTGGAAAATGTGAAACAATAAAGAGTACAAAGTTGCTCTCACTGAGGTTAGCATCAGCCATACTGGTGGTAAGCAAAATAGTTCACTATAATGGTTAAAGGATAACAGATATGTTTTGGATACGTTGAAATTTATAATCCATACTCCTTACTCCAGTTAACGACCGATTAGAAGTCATTTTCGAAAACCGTTACCCGTTTTACTTGGTTGGGTCTGACATTATTGAATCCGTGCTGCAGATATTTTCACGTTTAAACTATATTTGTCAGTACGTTTATGACTGAAGCAAAGTGTCAGGAAATCAACGTCCAGTTCAGCTGGTTTATCAGCTATGACCTGATTCAATAAAAATCCTGTTGTCTGGCTTCACCATTTTAAACGACCAATTAAATTAAAATCCGGATTTTGCTTCTTTTTTTCTTTTTTTTTTTTTTCATATGGCTTATGACATCTGAATACTCACATTTTCACTTCCCGCAAACAGCCATGACATGCTTTGCAAGAAGCCATCAGGTTACCAGCTACAAAGACCAGTTTCACAAATGAGGCAACCTCAATGAATATTTTTTGTCGGCTGCTAATGCTAGATTTTATATTTTTGTATTTTAACAGTCCGTTTGTTCCTTGGTACAGTGGCTGGTAAAATGTGCAACATTTAGACTAAAAACATCAAAGCGCTATAAGAAAACCAAGAGAAAATACAGTTCTTTTGAACCAGGCTTTGTTGTTTTTAACTTAATGTTATCAAAAGCTGTACCATGTGGCCATCTTTACATAGACGTCTATCATATCTTCGATAACCTTCCGGTAATGTCAAACAGAAGCATTTATTTTATCTACTAAAGTTATGTTGATCTCATTCCTAAGTACAACTGGATTATTATCAATGAATATTAAGTATTTTAATTATTTAAAAGCAAGATATTTCAGATTAAGCTATTCTTGCTTATCTAAAGAGTTTGTATCAAATTTTATAAAGAAGAGGTCCATTAAGTCGCAATATCTATAGCTATATATGTAAGTAATAAGAATTTTAATATGTAAGTAATAAAATTTTTTAAAATAGCCATACATATAGCAAAAATAGCTATAGCTATATATGTAAGATATAAAATTTTTAAAAATTCATACATCATTTTCACATTCTTTCCGTTAATGCATTTCAGCCAGTGGAGAATAATAACATTGATAGAACATTATACAGTGAGCATTTCATATCAAAATTGTGTCAGACTGCGGACTTCCTAAGATGATGATCAAAACTGCAATATATATGACAAAAATTGTATTTCACCAAAAAAACAATCATTCGGTGTAATTCTGGAAGATAACATTTTTAAGAGAAAAGAACTTTTGGAATTATAGTCCTCAATATAAAGAGATAAAACAACAACAATAATAATAATAATAATAATAATAATAATAATAATAATAAAATCATAAAATCATCATCAAGTCACCGAAAGAGTGGATGTAATTACGCGAAACACGGAGTAGATAAAAATTTGTAAACAAGTTTGTAACATGTTTATGCATACATATGAGGGGTGGCGAAAAGTTTTCGGTTCGACCTATATTCCAAAATATAATAAAATTACTGACGTCAAAATTTTAAAGTTATTCTTTGATGTATTTTTATATATAAACAACCATTGTGTTTCGGAAAAATAAAAATGGTTGACCACGTATTTTGGGAAGATTACGTCTTTAAGGACAAAACGTTTTTTTAATTATGAAAGGGAGAGAGAGAGAGAGAGAGAGAGAGAGAGAGAGAGAGAGAGAATTATTAATAATAATAATAAAAGAAGAAATTTAAATATTTACCTATTTGCTTTTACTCTGATTTCTGTAGAGATTACACAGTCGATTGTAAATTTTTACAATCAAGTCTCCTGAAGAGCGAATGCAAGCTCTGTAAAGCTCAGAGATGAAACAATGTAAGTGAACATTTAATTTCATTTACTCTCTCTCTCTCTCTCTCTCTCTCTCTCTCTCTCTCTCTCTCAGCTTATGTCTCCAGTAGATCTTGCGAATAGAAAAGAAAACACTTTCTGTTGATTGATGAATATTTAGGTGTATATAATATATTTTTATGTCAAAGTCTGGGGTGATACTATTGTATAAATATGTTTATGACATTATTACATTTTTGTAGGTTTTAAAACACCTTAATGACTTCATAAACGGAATGATTAAAGACTATGTCATGTCTACCCAACAACTAAATTTCCTTTTGCTTAGTGTTGATTTCATTGTTTTCTGTATACACCGAAGCAGAAAAAGTATAATTTGTAATAAGGCGCGGACTGCTAAATTGAATACAAACTGTGTTAACAATTAAAAACTTCTAATGCTTTCTAGGTTATTCAATACAAAAACAAATAACGATAATGTTACCGAATTATGTTACTGCTGATAATTAGACATAAGCACAGAGTTTAAAATGTAATGTTGAATAAATACACAAAGTATATTAACCCTGTGAATAATGGTTTGAGCAGATTCCATGAGCACAATATGTTTGTCTATTGTTCTAACCTTTGTTGTTATTGCAACGTTTCGGTCGTTGTGTCATTTGGTCTTCCTCATGTATATATTAATCTGGGTAACCTACATGAAATTTGAACTTTACTTAATCGAAGGAGGTAGACTGCCAATCTGTTTTACTATCATCTAGTTTTTTTTTTATTTCAGTTCAGTTATTGCTTGTACACACTGTCGATTCAGACGATATCCCGAGACATGGGTCGTGGAATGAGAACATTCTACCCTTGTAAATTAAATAAAGTGTTCAGTTCAGAATTCCCTTATCGATATACAACTGAAAATGATCAGAGAGCACAACGACCGAAATGTTGTGATAACAAAAACAAAATGAGGAAAATAGTCTGAATATTAATAGTGTAAATAATGACACGTCTATATCCCAGAAATTCAGACAGAAACAATTTGTCTGTAATTATAAACATGACTGTAAGATAGATTAGAATGAACGATATAAAACATACGAACCAACATTTAAAGGCACACCAAACTTGTGAACAGTTGAGTCTCTATGCACAAACTTTTGAACACACTCCAAAAAATTATATAAATAAACAGATAAGTTCTATAAAAAACGTATCGGATTATAAAAAAAAAAGTACTAAATGGGCGATGGCAACTTCCTATACATTGTCATTGGGAAGAATATTAAGGGATTATTTATACAGTGTTTATTCTCTTACTATCTCTCCCAGTCCATGTCCTGTCATCCGTTTACACATGTTAAGGTAGGTTACTTGCTGTTTTTTTGTTTTTTTTTTTGCACCTCTTGCCTTTGAGTGTCAAATTCTCCAAGTTTTCTTTTACCATTATAAAAATTTAAAAACTCTAAGAATGGGTCCTTTTGATGCCTCATTTATTCCATCGGTGGTATTGTCTGCATTCATCTGTTGCCTAAAGTTTTCTCTTCATCTCTAAGGAAACTGCCCAGCTATATATGAAAGTTGATATTAAATAACAGTTCAGTACACTAAGTACAGTTATAACGAAAAAGGCATATTTTACTATTTCAATGTAAATTCGGATTTTTATGTCACATTTTCTATTGTCTGTTTTAACACGTTATAGAGTGTTACATTTCCATACTTACAATTAATAGATACTTATCTTATATAAGTAAGGACACAAAATACATAACCACATGCGATATGTTATAACTGAAGAGATAACAAGTTGTTGGATTGACTGATTGATTGTACGGCTGTTCAACATTTTGCAGATTATTTAAAACAAAAAATAATTCAGGATTGTAATATTTTGGGGGAGATACTAATAATTTCACTTATATGGCTCCTACTATTTAACCCTTAACTGGGGAGAAGATGTGGATTCCTACATTTCACAATCGTATTTACGCGCAAGTGAATATAACGAACTCGACTAGAATTAGAAATCGGCTCTCCACCACCCTCACATCCAAGTTTACAGCACCTAGTATTCCCAATCGGTTAGCCATCTAGGTTCTGTCCAGGTTCAACGTTGCTTAACTTCAGTGATCAGACGAGAACTAGTGTTTCAGCGTAATATGGCCGTAAGCCACAAGTTTGTTGGAAAAACGGATTTCTTTTAGTATAAAATCAACATAGAAATCATTCGTTTGTTTTATATGCATATAATGCGTTTCAGAATACTTTCTCAGTGATGTCTATTCTGGGGCCATAGAAATTTTCCTTTATGACATCAGACATTCTCTCCCATGTTCCCAACCGAGAGCGATCATTTCTCGACTACCATTCTGGCATAGCTTCCACATGATTGAAAGAAATCTAAAAATAATCAAAATATTATATTTTGTATTTATTTCTATACAGAGAATGAGAAAATATTTTGTTTTATTTTAAAACCAGAAGATTTTCTGTCACCGTTTCATTTCAAATGTCAGAAATCTTTAAAAAACAAACTTTCAGCCTTTCGACCGAGGAAACAATTTTATTATTTAGAAATTGACAGTCATTTTTGCTGTTTTTATGCAATATTAAATTATGTATTTTAATGCTCTCTATGGAAAATTTACTTTAACTGTACCAGTCTTTTGTCGGGAAACTACTAATACATGCCCTTCTGTGTTACCCTCGTTCAGAGTATATCTTTGTCTTTATTGTCTATTGTTCATAAGATGGTAGTATTGTAATATTTGACAGAATAGCTGAGAATATTAAGGATATAATCTCTGATCACCCTTCATCTACCATTCATATTTGTGGTGATTTCAATATTCGCCATAAAGAAATGGTTAGTCCACTCAGGCATATCCAATGAAGAAGAAAAATACTGCCATTACTTCTATGTTGCATACGAATTAACCCACATCGTGGATAAGTCTACGCGTGTCGCTGATACAGGTGGGAGCATTGTGTTAACCTCTTCCTCGCCTCCAGCATTAACAAGTGCTCCGCTGAAGTGTTAACTACCTTGGGCACTTAGTTTTGACATTAACTAGTGAATATTCTGAGACCAAACCAAAGGCTTCCTCTTATTCCCATTTTCATAAGTCAACCAATATGCCAAAGCTGAATGAGATAGCTTCAAATCATGCACTGCCATCAACAAACACAAGCGCTCCAAGCCAGAGTTGAAAACAAAAACTTGGTTCCTGTTAATTCTAGAAAATTAAAAATAAGATTCTCAACAGAGGCAGGGCTTTCTATTATAAATGCCATACCGTCTGCGTCAGATAAGGTTAACATCTTTGCAAGAAACTTTGCCTCTAACTCAACGTTAGATGCCAAGAAGTATCCTCTACCTAACTTCCCACCTCTCACGGAACACAAACTCTGTCTCAGCTCGGGAAGTTTCCAGATTTAAAAAAAAACAACAAAAAAAAATCTCTCTACAAAACTACTGGCCTTGGATATAATTCTTGCGTGACAAACATTATGGGTTCACTTCTCGAAGTTCTCAACTGATTTCTGAACTATCGTTAAGCATAGAATCCGTGAAGAGCTTGACAATAAATTCATCACGAGAGTGATCACCCTAGATATCTCGAAGGCATTTGTTGATATGTGGCACAGGAGGAGGGGGCTGATAAACATACTCCCATCTTTGGGAGAGTTTTCTAGATTATCAAGTCCTTCTCGGGTGGGTTCATGAAGGTCATGACCAGACATCTAAAGCCTTAATGCAGGCGTCCCCATGTCTCTTTACTCGATCTAACATTTTTTTCTCCTATACTTTAACGATCTGCCTTATGAACATCTTCAGATCGCTAGACAATACTACGATTGTGGGAGCACAACCAAAAATCTAGATGACCAGAACCTGGCAGCTGATCTCTTCTCTGACCTTGCTCTCACTGCTCAATGGGGGTGAAACATTTCTTTATATGCCGTGTCACCTCAGGACGTTGCCGATCAACTATAGTCTGTCCCTTGTAGCTGTTAATAAATTTTGTCTTTGTTATTTCTCCTAAACCCTGTGCCACCATCAATTTACTCAAGTTCACTATGTATATTATACGTTGTTTTCTTGTTACCCTTGCCTTCAATCTGTCTTGTGAGTATCAGATTTTCCAAGCCGTCTTTCTTTATTATGTGCTCCCTAGAAATTTCAGCAATTTCTTAATGTTAAGTATAAGTTTCATTTTTGTTTCCATTTATCCTACCTTCTTCAGGTCTATATCAACCCAAGCAACCTACAGGGAATTTCGAATTGAATCGTTTATTTAATCTATGGGGAGGAATGTTCTCGTTCAACTTTCTGTACTCAGGGATATTGTTGGGGATCGCCCCTTTTTACACACTCAATGGATTCTTCCAAGAAATACTTATAATCCTGCTTACAGAGAACGAGGGTGTCTGTAGGGTGTTAATGGGTTGTTGTTGTTAGAGTTGTAGTGCTTGTCAGAGCAGTTGAACCACTGCTCGTTGGTCAGCAAGAATATAGACTTATTACCCGGACTTACTTCTTTGTATATATTTGACTTCTACTAACAAGTATTCCTGAATCTACTAACCGTGTACAGGTCGTATATCTTTTGTTCAATATACTTACATTTTTCCTCTCATATCTGTTTTGTGTTATTATTATATTGTGTGGTTTTCTAAACAAGAATCCACAACAGATATCTCGTCTAGTTCTTGGTTTTAGTACTGCTCATTTATTACTCGTCATGTTTACACTGCATGCAAGTAAACAATGTACGGCTCAGGGAATGAACTCACAATTACTATGACACCAAATTCAGGAACCCACGTTTTAATTCATAGTTTAGTGAATTAATGCGTTGGTTCGTGAACTTGGTGACATAGCGAGTTCATTCGCTGGGCCAGGGAATGTGTAATTGGTCTCAACAATAACTGAGAAGTAATAAAAATAAGAGCTAGACAAGATATGGGTACTGGAATGAGATATGTCCACACTTGTAGATTAAATAAAGGGTTCAATTCGGAATTCACTGTAATTTACCTAGATCGACATAAACCTGAAGAAGGCCAGTAAGCCCAACGATCAAAACGTCGTGATAATGTCGGATTTCGTAAGATTTTGTTTGCACAAAAAATCCGAGCTTACATGCACCTACACCTTAACATGACCCAATAAAAAAAAGCATATTCATGTATACAATAGAATAAGCTCTTTTCATAAAGACAGTCGTCTCACTAAATTTAACTTGTGCTGTCGTCTGCAAAAACAAAATAAATAAAGACATCCTATTTATTAGCCATTCAGGAACAAGGGAAAAATCTTAAAAATTGATCCATTTCTATTTTATGCAATAGTATAAATGGTTACCTTTCTCGGCAGAGAGCCACCGGTCGTCAAACCAGACGCATCATCTAAACAACATGCCTTTTTCACACCCTCCTATTCTCGCTTTCACAGCGTACTAATTGATTTCTTTTCCTCAATCATTTGCCGGAAACCAAAAAAAAAAAAAAAAAAAAAAAAAGAAAAGAAAAATGACATCATATTCGCTTTCATTTCTCACTCAGGACAAATTTTACAGCGATATCAGATTCGTCTTTTTTTACACAAGAAAGACAACAAAGTCATCATACACATCAGCGACACAATTTTACCTTTTCTTCGCAAAAGAAAAAAATCATCTGACTTTTTAAAAGACTGAACTCTTAAAACACACGTTCACAAGAAAAACTTTATACAGGACTTTCCAAGATAAGTGTTACTTCAAAACAACAAAAATTGATGTCACTCTTTTTGATAAATGAATTTACACTTATTTATGCAAACGAGGTAGTTTTATCTTTTGTTCATTCTTCTGGTATTTTCAAATGTGGTGTGCTCGGTTACGTTTGACACAAGGCCGTTTTGCAAACACAGCCGACGCTCCCTTCAATAACAAAGACGCGAACACTAATCTTAATGTAAATAGTGGAAATAATAATAACATCTCATGCTAGAAATTCAAACCATTATCCAATCTCTCTAAGTAGGAATCCATTAGAATATGCATAATAATCATTAAAATAATTCTACATGAGAATGGAATAAGTATTCATGCAAATATTTCTAAGATGTAATAAAAAAACTACAGAAAGTAATATTAAACTACAGAAAGTAATATTAAACTTGAAATAGCTAAAAATCAATGACTAAAAGACTGATGAAGGTTAGAGAAGCCAGTGTAAAATAATACACAAATATTTTATTAAGTTTTATGAAGCATTGGATTAATCAAATACGTTTTTGTGACCTATATCTTCAGGCTTCATGAATAATAAAATATGTCAAACGTTGCATATAAAACATGACACCTCCCAAATAAATTATTCTAAATGAGGATAAATATAAGCTAAAACCTACACGATCAATTGTTTGTATAAATATCAGAATAGTTTTTTTATATTTTATCAGCGTCGGTTGGTTTTATTGTGAAAATAAAAACAATTTTATTATGAAAACATGAAATTGCGTAATAACATTTGTCAATGTTCAAATATTTATTAAATGTTTATATAACCCATGATATAAAGAGTAGAATTGATTCAACAAATATGTCAAAACTTGCTATCATGATTATATGCACAGTGACAAAGCAAATCGTAAAAGTTAACAAAGGAATGCCAACCTTTCCCGAGTTCATTTAACGAGTCAAAGTAATTTCGTTTGAGAAGAAAAAAATATAAAAACAAATGTAAGCTATTTACACAATATAAATCGTTCGGACTGTGTCCTCATCTCTATTGCCATATTCACAACGTTTCGGTCGTTGTACGCTTCGACCTTCTTCAGGTGATAAAAGCTGGTATTTGGAAACGAATTTTTTTTATTTAGTCTACGGGGGTAGATTGTTCTAATTCCATGTTTCATGCCATTTTTGGATATCCCAGTTACAGTTGATTTCCTTTGGTAACTCAACTCTTCATGTTTTTGTTCCTTGTAGTCAGGTACGGAACTCACAACTCTTTGGGGTTAAGTTAATATTTGGTTTAGTTAGCCAACGGTTTTATCGACTGGACGATGAGTCCTTGAATGGATTTCTGGGACTTACGATTCTAATTTCTCAGTAATTTTTTATTTGTTATATTACAATTTACGTAATTGTTGTTTTTCTCTCTGTATTACTGGTTCCAATATTGTATTCATGTAGATACTTGGATGGCTTAGAAGAATTTTGTGGCCTAGCATGCGTTGAATGAAACTGAGATATCAAAACATATAGAATTAGAACAATTTTTATTTAAATAATCATTTCATCCAAAGAAAGACAGAACCACCACTGGTGCTCAGGGGGTTACAGTGAGAAAAAAAAAAGAACAGGGTACAGAGGATGTCTAAGAAAGAATAAGAGTTGGATATGATTTAGGGAAGTGGCAATTGACGTTGGATTTAAATTTTGAGATTGTAGCTATCATGGAAGCAAGTATATGGAAGGAAGTTCCACAGGCGGGAAGTGCGAAAAAAAAAATATTCTGCCAAAGGTGAAGTGGCGGTTACATTTGACAATTTTGATGGTAAAAGGGTGGGATCTCAAATCCAGACTAGTAGCCGTGAAATAAATAAAGGGTTCGGTTTGAGTGTAGAACGGCCGAAACGTCGTAAATAGGGCAGTAAAGATGAAGAAAATAGTCCGAATGATGGAAATATTGTTAATAGTTACAATACCTGATCTCAGAAATATAGACAGAAAATGTAAGGTAATTTAAACAGTATTTATAAAAAAAAAGTAAATAAAAAATCAACTTTATTTCAATGACTGCAGCCCAACGGAAAAGTGATTTTTCGATTCTACGTTTAAAGTAATCTTGAGTTTTCCCCGAAACGTTTTGAAAGACAATTTTCACTTTTTTATTTTATATATATATATATATATATATATATATATATTTTTTTTTTTGTCTGTCTCTAAAGGTTCTTTAACTTAGAAAAAGTTCTGGTGATCGCAAAAAATTAACTCCATTAGTGCCTATAGTCCTTTTTTTTTTAGGACCAGAAGGATAATTTAACATATTTCAGCAATTCCTGCAATTTTCAGATATATCTTTGGTTAGTCATAAAGAATGAAGTGTCTTTCAAATATATCGCCTACTGTCTGATGTATATTGGCAACATTTATGTCTCAGTTTTTAGTATAGAGTAAACATCTTGAGGAGGAGAATACACCCAGTTACATCAATCATTCAAACAAAAGTGTTTTTGGTAAGCAGTACTTATATCTAACTCATATTTGAATATATTGTATTTGAATGCTCTGTCCTATAAAGCCAAGAAAATGTATGAAAGTAATTTTGCTCAAATATACCATGCTTTTTAAGTTTGGGCCTAAAATAAGGACAAAACTAAAAATTTATTTTTTCTTAGAATAATGCAATGAAATTTTTTTATGTGTTTAATATTAAATAAACTTGTGTACAATTAAAGGTTTTTGGTAAAAAAAAAAAAATTCAAAGAAAAATATTGGGCACTAATCCGTTAAAATCTGTAGATGTTAAATCTGGTGAGGAGGAAGAACCTACAACCCTAAGGGTGTTATTTTTTTTATTTTTTATTTTTTTCTAAGCGAGCCCTTATATTGTGATACAGGAGAATAACACCTTTTCTGTTTATCAAAGCTGGACACTTTCGATGTAATGCGTCGTTTATTCGATCAAGCTACTAGCAATAAACGTCTGTAGCAAAGCTCTTTACATAGACAACCTTTCATGTGCCATCAAACAAAAAACAAGGACTTCTCTGGATGGAATTCTGTCCCTTTTTTTTAGTGTGTTGACATCTCATTTTATGTTGTGATAACCATTGTCTTTTTCATTTTCTGTTTAAATGCAAAATCCATTTTTCATCAATTGTAACAATAACAATAAAGAAAAAAAACGCTCAATAGGAACCCAAATTCCTTCTTTGCGTATTTTCCTAATTAAAGTTTGAAATCCACAATACTCGGCACTGTCAGACGAAATGATAAAACTAATTTTAGACGTAGTCTCTTATCAGTCAACCTTAGTGGCATGATCTATAATTAATTCATAACGGTAAAATACATAATTACTTCTAGAAAAATACTAAATCCAAGTAATTGTCCATAATTCTTATCGTCGGTTCTAACCCTTTTGATCATTCTCTGGTCAACCACAAGAACAAGAAAATAGGTCTTATTTGCCCGGAGAAAAGCTGAACCCAAACATTATGTGTAACACTGTTTACTCAGTGCGCAGATATTATACTCTAGTCGTATTACATTAGCGCCCCTACGAGAGAAAATTCAACGCATGGACAGTTTAATATTGAGGGCGTACCTGTGGGGAAGGACAAAAACCTATCCTCTCCCAATGACCATGCTGGTGTCGAAAGCCTTTGGCTCATTCTTGTTTGTGGAATTAGTTACGTGCTGTCACAGGGTTAAAATCTATGAAACTCTGGTCACCTTATTTGAATCCGGAAACTGTCCGAAAACAGTAACACGCCAATGTCCTGCACGGCACTGGTTCTCAGTAGAGCTCTCAGGTAATATGAGCCTACGCAGAAGTGCTGATTTATACATAAATAACTCCATCCTTTTTTACGGGTACTATGCTAGTAGATTGATATTGCTTGTTTACTGATATTTACTTTTATCATTAAACATTCTTAATCAATAATCATTTTTATCGTTAATAAATTCGCCAAATTTGAGCATGCGTATGTATTCCTGTGTGTTTGTATAAAGGAATAAATAGGAGCTTGTATTACTGTACTGTTATATAATATCGGTTCTCCTATATGACGGTGAATTCTGATCAGTCTCTTCATAGACAGATGAAGAAGAAACTTGAGGCAAAAGAAATGTAGCACTACAGAATGATGCTTAGAATACCATTAATAGATCGAAGGAGCAACGACTAAGCTTGAGAGAAAATGGAAATAAAAGACAATTATAGTTAACGCTAACGCTATTAAAGTAAGGATGTGCGTTGTGGTGCAGTGGATATCGGCTTGGAACGACAAATCGGGGGAGCCGAGTTCGAATTCCAGTTGAATTCCTTGCATTCGCTTACGCACAAATACCCTTGGGAAATGTATTAACCCGTCTCATCCCTCCAGTTATGGTTTAAATAACAGGACAGATTGGGTTTTATAACCTTGGCTGGCAACCAGTCTACCGCAGAAAGCAATGGCAACCTACAGCGGGATAATCTTCTGCCTAGTCAGTCATGACTCATTCGAGACATGATCGCCCAAGCCTGTACCACGTATGTAAGTGATAGTTAACACCAGAAAGAGACAGTTGAAATTTCTAGGGTATATAAGGCTTAGAGAATTTAACACTCACATGACATATTGAAAAGAGAGAGAGAGAGAGAGAGAGAAGCAGCCAAGCTTGTGTAAATGAGTGTGACGAGGTGGGATAGCAAAAAGATACACATTGCTAAAAGCTACAAAGGACAAGCTGTTGTGGTGAACAATGATCTTCCACGTTTTGAAGAAACATGGCACAGAAAATTTTAACATCGTATTTACTTGTGGTACTTCACGTGCTTTCATAAAATCGTGTTTATGTATATATTTGTTTTTACATATAAACCTGAGAGTATAAATGTTTGTTTGCTATTTTGCATACATACATGTTTGTACAATTGTGTGTGTCGTGTATACAGAGATATATAGATCCGGCTGGATATGTAAATGTGTGCCTGTATAGATTTAACGAATTTCTTGTTTGAATTTACCATTAAATATGCATACATGTTGTATATTTGTAGTGGGGAGACTTATTTATATGATTAAAAAAAATCTATTTTATTTAAAAATTAACCTTTATTGGCATTTTAAGGTCTGTGAATTAGATTTGGCTCTTCTCTGTTAATTTACCGCAAAATAATGTAAATTTACTTATTGCAAATATTAAATCATCCTAAGAAATTATAAATTTTAAGTCAACGTTTATTTTTTATTATTTTTTTAAATGTTTAAATTTTTTTAAATGTTTTCAAATCAAAATTTGTTCAGCTTGCCTCACAACTTCATCCCTCAGAATAAAAAATTACCAAAAAATCAGGGAGTTATTCACATTTCGTGAGTGTGGGTAATATTCACGGATTTTTTTTTTTTTTTACAATTTAAAAAATCATTTTTCGTGTTTATCAGGTTGAGAGCCAATGTAGACCCCATAGAAATATTGCGCCTGAGTCGCCCACATTTTGGGCCGATCGGAAAAATCAACCCAACTGGAGTGCAATGGAAGGAATTCACTCTGGGAGAATTTGATTTGAATCTTAGTAAATATAAGAAAGATTTAAAGTTAAAGATGTTGCAAAATGAATAAAAATATGAAGAACTGCTCAGCTTTAGTTAAATGGGAATTTTAGTTAAAATTAGGACCTTGTATCCACGGTAAATAGGTTCCAAGACAATATCGCGGATAATGAAATGTTAAAAAAATTCACTGGGAAATCGATGTTCTATTGAAAAAAAAGTATATTTGAAATTTATTGTCCTTTGTCATATTTTCTCTTATTTTTATTAGAAAGAAAACGACTGAAAAAAATTGTCTAAAAAATAAGGATTTAGGCTCTTTCACTTACACGCAAATACTTTTGGGAAAGGTATTACTCCGTCTCTTCCCTCTAGTTATGGGTTAAATAACAGGATAAATTGGGTTCTATAACCTTGGTTGGCAACCAATGTACCGCAGAAAGTAATGGCAACCTACTAACGAGATAATCCTTCTGCCCAGTCAGTCATGTCTCGAAAGAGACATGATCGCCCAAGTGTGTATCACGTATGGCACTTAACTGACTGACTGATATACGCCCTAAGCCCAGCTGTGAGGATAATAGTAGTGCAACTAACACTCACCCCATTGACAAATATGTTTGACTTATTCGACCAACCAACTTCAAAAATGACATGAATTAGAAAAAAACATTTTAGTAGCCAATAACGCAATATGGAATTTTTTCAAAATTAATTTTAGCTTTTTCCCTGAGGATATTTGATAGTTTGGAAGACATTATTAAGGACTTGTGTCAGTTTTCATGTTACTTCCTTGAAACATATTTTGCAGAATAGTTTATTTTGAAGAAGTTTTGAAGGCGAAAGTTTTTTGATTGAGCCAATGACAGTTAAAGTGAAGCGGCAGTTGGAGATTTCGAGAATGTTCAAATTTCACTAGGTTTTTAAAGCAAAACGTTAAAGAAAATACGGTCGAATCAAATAAAAATAAACTTTTAAACCTCCCTAAACTGCTGAAAAGTTTGATTTAGTATTCTAAAAACTAACTCCCTAATTTTAATATCGTTTACTAACCTGAGATTAGAAGGACACTCTTCTTGCCTTTTGTCGTTTTGCGTTTTTGTTTTATTAAGCCTGCTCTTAAAAAAAAACAAAAAAACTATAAAGAATCTTAAAAGAACTGGTCCGAAAAAAAAAAAAAAAAAGACCCTCAGTAAAACTAATGAATATTTTACCGACCTATCCTGTGTAGAAGATGTAAAAATATCAGTTATTTACTAAGCGTGACTTCTTTCATGGCACAAGGCCACTGACTACAATACATCATGCTTGTTGTCCACTACAGAATGATGAGGTGACCGGATAATATTTTATTTACGGTTGAAATTTAAAATAGCAAAAAATACTTCATCGCTGTATTTGAATAAAATTTTTAAAAATATTTGACATTTGTTAAGATGTTAAGAAAAATAAAAAAATGTGACTAGAGAGAGCATATTGACGTAGTAAACATGAACCTGAAACTTTGGAAAAAGCAGACTTACCTGTCGGGGGCTAAGCATTTTAAAAGTTAAAGTCCAACTGCAAGTGTAACTTCCGAAAAAAACTATATCGCTGCCGTATTGTCTAACTCATATAAAGAGATTAGGGAATCGAGTGAATTATCCAGAGGTGAATGTTTGACAATGTCATTTCTCTAATGAAGTGCATGACTTATATAATACTTTTTTTTTTTTTCGGTCCAGTGAGAAATTCCCTCCGATCGACAACACCTCAGCGGTTGTAGCAGAAGCAAAAAGATTAACATTCAATCTAAAATCAGTTCGATTGTCACGTTAAGTTGATTTCTCAACAAATAGTCTGGTCGGGAGGGTTGCGTTTTATGCTTGTACCATGGATAGTTGCATTGATTTCAAAATGGTAAACAATATCTACGCTACTACTACTTATCACTAAACCGACCTATCTCTGTCTCGCTGTTTACTACTCACCCACCCTATCAGTACTCATTATTACCTATCTATATGTCTACCCACCTGCCTACCTATTTATGTAAATAAACACAAAGTGCACATGTACACACACGGAGAGAGAGAGAGAGAGAGAGAGAGAGAGAGAGAGGGAGGGAGGGAGGGAGAGAGAGAGAGGGGGCGAGAGAAGTGGGGTACGTATTGAATACTGGCGTTTGTTCGAGAAAAGAAGAGAAAAATTGTTTATCTCAATAAATGAGTCATACTCCATGACAGCTTAACTTCAACTTGTAAGGTTTCTTCGAAGCAATTTCTCATCTTACTTATTTATTTATTTGTTTCTTCATTTCTTCAGGCCTTTTGCCTCAACATCTGTGCCACCGAAATGAAGAAACCAACTTCAAAATTGTTAGAACGACGACGACAGCTGGTGTTACTGTTATAATTCGAATTAATCAAGTAAACACCGGATTCAGTACATATACAGAAAAAAAAATACAGCTAGCCGGATTAGTGAGCTTTTTCTTTGCACTGTATCCATTCAAGAGGTGGTTGATCATGGCTCTCCACCTCTTCCTTTTTTTCGCATCTCTAAACAATATTTATATCTTTTTCCCTCCCAGATCCTGTTCTACCAAGGTCGTTAGGTAGGTTACTTGTTGTTTCCTTCGACGTTGTGTTTTGGCGAGCAAATTCGTCTCACTAGAATCGTTAAAATTAAGTAGTGAGTTCGATCCTTACTGGGTGCCCTATACTTTCGACCTGTTGCCACAACAAAGCTGTGCTTAGAAAATCGCCCAACTCCCCTGTTTCCTTCTGTCCCTCTTGTCTTCTCCAATTCCTCTTTCTTCATTATCTCCTATAGATAGTGCAAGTGTCGTTTTTGTTTCCATTTTCCTTCAAACTTCCTCGTTCAATTTCAATCCATAGTGTTCGAAGTATTCTTCTGTAGGATTACATCTATAATGCTTTACATTTCCTCTTCATTTCTGAGGAAATTCTCTAGCACTCATTGTCATACAGGAGGATTGATACTAAGTTACATAGCAGCTCAGCGTCTGTTGTAAAAGAGAAACAAACTTCAGAAGTTCTTAAAGAGTGAACAATGTCCAAAATAATGGAGCGGGTCTGGGAACAAAAGATGCACTGCACACATCGTCACAGAGACTCAAATGTACATATACGCACAATTACACAACTTGTTCAGAAAGTGGATAGCTGAACTTAAACATAACAATGTAAGATACCAACTATGTTGCCACATTGGTATATTTGCAAGAACTACCAACACACACGCACACACAAGATACTCAAGCTTGTACGTCAGTGCATAAGCATAAACACATAAGCACACGTGCGTACAATGCACACGTTAAAATACATGCTTACACACATCTATCTAAATATACAAATTACATAAAGACCCATTGATTAATTGATTCGATTTCTACGGCTTTTCAGCCCTTTGCAGGTTATTTAAAGACAGAAAAAAATTATTTTTAGATTGTAAATTTATTTTAGGTAATATTGGTTTAGTGATACAAGTTTTACTAATTAACCCATAGCTTTAGGGGAGAAGAAGTAGATTCAAACTTTTCTCAAGTATGTTTCAGCTGAAGTGAATTGCAAGCTATTATCTATTACACCACCTGAACATTCAAGTTTACAGTACCTATTCCAAACCCGTCATCCTTCTAAGTACTAATGAGGCTTGACGTTACTTTACTTCGGTAAGCATACAGACACCGAAAAGACACAGTGGATGTCGCTGTTACGTATTCATGGCACAGACGACAATGACATATTTGTCTCATTGATAAGTAATTGGTATAAACAATGAATTACGTGTCAGGCAGGATGTTCCACTTTTGGAGGTAAAATAGTGACACACGCTATTAAAAAAAAGAAGCATGATCCCTGCTCACCATATGACTTTAATCGAAACTCGATTAAGCTAAAGACACGAGAAACATGCACATAAACATACATTCTATTTTCTTTTATATGCCTAGGATGGGTGCTGTGGCCGTGTTGATCATTAACAACCAATCTTATTATTAGACAATGAGACCAATTGTTCAACTATTCATATAACTAGTTTAATCTTAATCAAACAATTAACCTTCATTTCTCTTGATCCTCTAAAATGATGCAGCTAGGATATTTTATTCAGTTATTTAATTCATAATATATCATTAATGTTCCGGCAACTTATGGGATATCACCTCTTTTGATCCGGACAAATGATTGTCATACTAATTAGCCAGATGTCCACAGGTGTCGCTGTATTATAATAATATTTTACTATAAGTTTTTAATTGTTGCAGAGATATAATAGATATCTAATTAATGTGTCAGAGATGTATTTTCGAATTAGTACGTATCTTCCGTTGGTCCTGCAAACGTCATCCTTCTAGGTACTGATGAGGCTTGACGTTACTTAACTTCGGTAAACATACAGGCACCGAAAAGACACAGTGGATGTCGCTGTTACGTATTCATGGCACAGACGACAATGACATATTTGTCTCATTGATAAGTAATTGGTATAAACAATGAATTACGTGTCAGGCAGGATATCAATCCGGTATACTTCTAAAATCAAGCGATCCCTAAAAATGCTGGTGTACCTGTGTAACCGACGCTTATACATAGTCTATGTGCTACTTTTTTCTTTTTTGTTTTAATTTTTATACAAAAATGCCTCAGTAGATTCGTTTTAAGAAAAATACTGTTGTAATAGAACTAGCTTTATTTAAATTACATTGTCTCTGTCTCAAAATGTTTATCAGATGTGATATTAATATTGTGTTACTAGGTATTCAGCCCCTTCAAGAACTGGTAAAAATGTGTGACAGTGTTATGAAACGAGTTAGGAATGTGCAATAGTCACTGAAACAAGAAATAATCGTTTTTCCATTTTATTCTATGTTACTATAGATAAAGTATTGCAATTCATAGGCATTAAACAAAAAAAATAAAAAATTATGAAAGTTAATGAGGGGTTCATTTTGCTTTATAAATTAAACCCCCCCCCCCCCAAGGAAGCCAAAACAAAATATACTCATAGCACGTGATTTTTAAAAATATAATTTTTAAAAAAATCTAGTTTGCTTTGTATATATTTAACAATTCAAATTACGAATTTCATATTTCTAAATATTTTGTTTTATCTTCCGTAATGGTGTCAATTTACAATGATTTTGCATAGCAAACTGAAACACCATGTTAATGTTTATAAAATTTAATAAAAATATTTCTTCTGGAATGCTTAATTCATAAGCGATACGATTAAAAAAATGGAAACTAACTAATAAAAATGATTATTTCTGGTTGTAGCGTAAGTTGTATAAATTTATTGTTACTAACTACATTTGAAAATAAATACATAAGATGCAAAAATTTAGATTAATGTATAGAAATCAGTCAGTCGGTTAATTGGCATACGTAATATACGTTTAGGTATTTGTGCGTAAGTGAATGCAATAAATTCAACTGGAATTCGGACTCGGCTCCGAGCTGATATTCACTGCCCCACAAAGCACATCCTATATATATTTGGAGACGGGAATATATATATATATATATATATATATATATATATATATATATATCCCAGTGTCCAGTCTCCCAATATGTATGATTCAAATACATCTTCTGTTGGAGACGGGAATATATATATATATATATATATATATATATATATATAGATATATATTTGGAGACGTCAGATATATATATATATATATATATATATATATATATATATATATATATGGAGACATAGATATATATTGTGCCCCGTGGGGATCTTCATATCGAAATGGCCATTCAACATCTTTGAATTAATCCTTTTTTAATATATATTTGCTCTGTAATATTTTATTACATGGAGCTCTCTTCCTGTATTATTTTTTAATATTAAAATAAAATTTTTAATATTAATTAGGATCGGGTTTTTTGGAATTTACCTTCCTGCTTTTTTCCCTTGGATTGAAGTATCTGAATTAAAATATATATATATATATATATATATATATATATATATATATATATATATATATATATATCCCAGTCTCCCAATATGTATGATTCAAATACATCTTCTGTTTCAAATGAAATAAAATTTCTTATTGATTGTGAGTTCAATTGTTAGCGAACAATCCATGAAAAGTGGGACGCGCGTACAGAACTGCTGGTGCACAATCACAAGACAAATATTCCCTACAGCCAATGAAAGCGGGCGAAAAAGTCGATTTCTATTTGTTATATACATATATATATATAAATCATTATCACTGCTTTGATGCACCAGCACGACTAAAGCAGGCGTCAACACGTCCAGCAGCAGTGACAATGATTTCTGCCGTTGGATGTCACGCACACACGAGTACACGCATACATACAAATATACGTCCATACACACGCACGGTCACGCACCATGGCACATACAAGTAGTTGTGACACAAGATGGGTTTTTAAGGTGGCCACTCGAGCGCGTAAACTCGGACTAAGGATAAATATTGTCCGGTCTTTGCAAGTATCGGTTGCGCTGGCCTCAGTGATGACCACCGACCCACCTCTCTAGTGCAATAGGGTGTTGCAGTCTCAAGCATTTGTTTCCTGGGATCCCTGGTGCATACAAGCAGGAAATATTGAAAACTTTTGCTTAAAATATTGTTTACGAATAACCTTCAGGGAATTTCAAACTGAATTCTTTATTTAAATTCTATTTAAGGGTTTCTTTTCTCGTCTTTGGAACTCTCTTCTGGTTTCGTGATTTCCAGCCAACTTTAGTCTTCAAAAATTTAAATTCTATGGCAGTCTTTATTTATTGTCTTCTTGATTTTTTCTTCTATTATTCACGCTCTATAATAATATTTTCTTTTTTTATTCTTTCCCGTCCAGTAACCCATTATGTCTTCATGGCGCTATTGCTTTACTTGAAGTGATATTATAAAAAAAAATCTACAAATTCAGATTGTTCTCGTTCTGCGAAACATATCAATAGACACTTCATCCAGTTATATTTTAGTATACAACTCAATTATTGCTAGTCTGTGCTACCGGTTCCAGGGACTGAACTCATAATTACAATGATACTATATTCACGAGCCAACCCTTTCATCTTATAGGCTAGTGGCTAGTTTAATGGATTAAATTATTTGTACATGAATTTGGTAGCATATCAGTTGTGAGTTTAGTCCCATGGCTGGGTAGTGCAGGCGTAAATTCAGGGGTAACAGGGTGAGTAATAACGGGGAAGTACTAAAATAGAGCAATAGCTAACCATCATGTTAACATATTAGACCTCTTCCTCACCTCTTGCCCTGACCAATATCCAATTGAAGTATTACCTCTCTTGGAAACTTTAGCCCACTCATTTCTCTACGTCAAAGTTGTTGCCAAACTAAAGACAGAGATGTCATTTTATAGCACAATGTATCGATACACCAAAT
Source organism: Ascarosepion bandense (assembly GCA_037127315.1). Taxonomy (NCBI): domain Eukaryota; kingdom Metazoa; phylum Mollusca; class Cephalopoda; order Sepiida; family Sepiidae; genus Ascarosepion; species Ascarosepion bandense. The sequence goes on from JBBBDQ010001470.1 coordinate 1,342,889, forward strand.
CTGATTAAGACAACTGAAGCATCTTTCAGTTTTATGCAAAAATGGACCTTCAATAACAGACTCTCTCATATTTGAATAGGTTCTATCCAGCATAGAAAATTTTATCTCCCACAAAAATAGTTAGTCTTGATTGAGGCTTGAATGTTCTATCACCATGTCTCTCAGTAATACCAACTACCATTTCAATCAAAGGGAACAGAGTACCAGTACAAGCCAAAGTTGGAAACAAAAATCTTGGATCCCGCGATGATCTGGAAAATCATGAATATAATTCTCAATAGAGTCAAATCACCATTACCTCCCATTATAAATGGCCCAGAGATTTATCTCATCCTCATCCGATAAGCATAAACCCTTCCCAATTAACCTCGCCTCTACGTCCGCGTCAGACGACAAAAGCCACTTCTTAACTGAATTTACTCACCTTATGATGCATTAGGTTTTTAATATCTCGGCTCAGGAAGTTTTCAAACTTGTCAAATCCTAGACTCTATGATGACTACTGGTCCGGATAAAATAATTATGATTAACATTAGGCCAGAGCTGTCAGTAATCTTATCAAAGCTATTTAACCGCAGCTTGAAAGAGAAATGTCTCCAAAGTTCATGGAAGGTGTCAGCTGTATGCTCTGTTTACAGTAATGTCACAATATCTCTTATCAGCCTCCTTAGTGACATCACGAAACTTTTTGTAGCTATCATCAACAATAAAGTTGTTGATCATCTCAACAAAACTCTCTAACCGACAAATTGTATAGTTTTCGCTCTTCCAGTTCCCCCGATATCTATTCTACATATACTCATAATATAAGTCTCCTCCTCCTTTTCCTTCTCCTCTTATGTCCTTACAACAATCTCATTCAATAAAACTATCTTAAGAGACTAACCTTGTATTTGGTGAAAAAAACCCTTTAGATTAAATAAATGATGTTTACCCGGATCGGCAGACACCCGACGAAGGTCGGTGGGCTCAACGACCGAAACATTATGAGGATAACAACAAAACTTGAATGTAAATAACATAAATATTGTTAAGTCGTCTTTCCAAAAATTCAAAGAGAAATTATTGTTTACGAATTTTATTAATTTGCTGAATAAGTGAATATTTTTATGTTCGAATTCCATTCTCTGATAATATATTCTAAATGACAGATACCATAAATATTATTTCAGGTGCTCTTGCTGTTCATCTCGAGGTATAGGCCGGAGCGTACAACGGCCGAAACGTCCTACAAATGGCAACGAAGATGAGGACAATAGTCCGAAAAATGTAAATAGTGTGTATACTGGACAATTTCCTGACAGATGAAAAAGAGACTCGAGGCAACAGATGTGGTCCTACAGAAGGATAGTAAGGATACCGTGCTGTTCATCTCGAGGTATAGGCCGGAGCGTACAACGGCCGAAACGTCCTACAAATGGCAACGAAGATGAGGACAATAGTCCGAAAAATGTAAATAGTGTGTATACTGGACAATTTCCTGACAGATGAAAAAGAGACTCGAGGCAACAGATGTGGTCCTACAGAAGGATAGTAAGGATACCATGGAGTGAACATGCGAGCAATGCGATAGTTTATTTACATTATTTACGAACGGACTATTCTAATCTTTGTTGTTATTGTAAAAAAAATAATAATAATTTCAGTTGTTCTGTCTTCCGTCCTTCCTGAGCTGCCTGTGTGTGTGTTTATAGTGGGATGCTAATATGTTATAATTTACTCAAAAAGGATTTTTGTATATAAAAAAGGTTCTTTCTGTTTATTACAGTAAATATAAATTGCTATCTTGCATGGTCAATAAACATTTAATCAAATATTAAAATGCTTGTTCATGATGAAAGGGTAAAATTAACAAAATTAAAATACATCCATAAAAGGCTCTCCTTCTATTAAAATGATTTTGTTAATTATCAATTTAACTATCAGTGTGACGATGACAACATAGGTAGGATCACACAATAATTGAAGAATCTCACAGCGCATGCTAGCCTGCATTCATAAGTCACCCTCAAAATTTGAATAAGTATACCAATGCATCTTGGTCTGCATTTTCTCAACACTTTATTAATAATCGGAAATGTACTTTGGCCTATCACAAGGGAATGATTTGTATGTTGAGCGGTTCATAGATGTTAATCTAAAAGTTCTTGAGGTGATTTTCATCAAATCTAATCAATCTTTTTTGTGTAAACGGAACGAATGGTTGTTGAGTCTCGTTGTGATCAACTTGTAATATAAATATACGTATGTTAATATATTATTAATATATGCGTATTTCATATAATACGTTTTTTCATTTCTAATTGAGGGTTTGTTTTATTTTTCCCTCGATGAAAATCTAACGACAGAGCTGTTTTGGATATGACGATAAACTGCATCCAGCAGCAAGAGTTCTGATCGGGAGGTTTTGAGGAACGTGGAGCCACCTCATACTTACTGTTGTTTTCAGGTTTATCTTGACCCGGAGTGGTAGCACCTGTCAGGGTCCCAGCTATGGGCAAACAGTTAACCCACAAACTGGTGTCAAAACACTATGAAAGAACAAAAATATATTTTCATAGTAAATAAAATTACCAGTAATACATTAAAAAAATAAAAGAGGAACGATAACGGATCAGCTTTTACCGAGTTTATCTCCTTCTTTTTTTTTAACCTAGAATTTTTTGCAACACGCTGACGTGTGTTGAAATCCTCACAGTATTTAATATCATTGAAGTTATCGCTAACATTTTTGTCGAGATTTTCAAATTGTATGCTTCGTTCAAATTTGCAAATTAATTGATGAAATTTGAATAAGCTGATTTGTTTTGAAAAATACTTTAACAAAAAACGTACTTCGCGGTTTAATAATTTCTTTAATTTAATTTATAGGACTTCATGGCAAACAATATTTTTTAAGAAAATTTCTTTTTTCTCTTTTAATAGTGAAGAATAAATTTCTTACTCTTGAGCATGCAACATACAACTGGCCACGAATAAATATTTATTTTTGGAACCAAATTCCAACTTTTTGGAGCGTTTGCCCTTGTGAGTGGGTTGCTTATTGTTTTCCCGTTAGTAGTGGGAGTCCGTTCTAGTGAAGGGTAATTGTATACCGTTGTAGGTTAACGGAATTTGGCCTTATGGTAGATAGCCCACTATAAGTCATAAAATGATTATAAAATCAAGAAAGGCAAATTGAGTTGAAAATAACATATATATATATATATATATATCAATTAATGTTTTTGCAATTAAAGTAATACTTGACTATAGTTCCAACGGAGGTTAAAATGTTCATGGAAAATATAATGCTGAAAAAGATAATTAGTGTTTAGGAATGTGAAGAGCGGAGGTATGCGAGGAATGTCTTTGAAGTAGTCGCTCCTTAGGTCAGTAAGTACTTTTGAGACAGGGAAGAAGTGATGAGAGGTGAAGAGAGGCGAATGTAGTAGCCGCTCGACTTAAGTCAAGGGGATATTAATTACATTCGTCTCTCTTGGTCTCTGCGTCAGTCTGTCTGTCGGCCGGGGTCTTGTCTGTATCCGCTTTTTATATCTGCTTTTTATATCAAAAGCCGCTCGTTTGGAACTTCACACTTGTATTTGATTCTGGACTTCCCATTGGCTGGTAAATAAAATTCGCGTAGGCTCGCGAAATGGGAATTTGATATTTGATTAATTTTTATTTTTCAACCGGAACATCTGCGCGAACTCGGATGCGTAACGACGAGTTTTGTTCATTTGATTTCTGGTCGTTATAGAGCAAACATCCGGTCCCTCGCTTTTGCTCGGTATCACCAGAAGTTCTCGCAAACGCTGGGCAAACTGGAAACTGAATTCTTGTGCATTTGGCTGGTTTAGGAATAAACTTTATTCTTGGGATTAATACCACCCATCGGGTTCCAAATACAATTCATAGTAAGTTGTTGTCAAAATGTTTATCAAACGTACGAGTTGTTCTATTACATAAGCTTTCCAGATTGTCTATATTGTACAATAGCATTAATTACATTCCTGATTTCAACAATAGGTTGTGTTTTGAAAATCTGTTTGGTATTAATGTATTCAAATACTTAACATAGAAACGTAGGATATTATTTGCATCAGCAAATTTATCTGCCCTCTTCAACTTTATTCTGTTTCCTTTTAGTCAATCTTGCATTCTTTCGTTTATATCACTACGACTCTTGAAACTCTCTTCCCATTTGAAAATCTCCCCGCTGTGTTTATATTTACAGTTCTACTCCCGTGCGTTATATTTTATCAAAATGAAATATATATAAAAACTTAAAGAAAAGATATATGGAAAGGTAAAAAAAATTAATAATAATACATTTTTATTAAATAAATATTTGTTATTTTAATCATTAAATTGTTTATAAGATAGTGGGAGTATTTTGTACGTTAAATAATAAAAATTTTAAATTTTTCTAAAAAATGAATGAAAATTTATTGTACTTACCAATGCATTCTATTAAAACTAATTGTACTTTGGACCCACTTAATTGTTTTCACTTCTTCCCCACAAAATTGCTTTCGATCGGTCAGTGGTAATTTTAGAGGGTGTTTACGGATGAACGGACGGATTAACAGAAACCACAGAATTTGACAGATAGATAGATAGATAGATAGATAGATAGATAGATAGATAGATAGATAGATAGATAGATAGATTTTCTATTAAAGGTGGTGCTATCTTTTTTCTTGTCCAATTTTTCTTCTTTTTTTTTATAAAGATGCCTGTGTTCATAGCATTATTCAAATTCTGTATTACTGTCCAACAAAAAATCTTTTAAATTAAAAAATAAAAAATATAAGTTCCAAAATGATAAATTACAATTTTATCAAAATTCAATTCTCTTTAACGATCAATATCCAGATTCCAGTTCCAACTACACTATTTCAAACTACACTTTTATCAATATTCACTTTGACGATTATTATTCATATATATGTTTCAGTTCCAACTACACTATAACACGACCCCTGGCTGCATCCAGTCAATCTCCATGGACTTTAGCCGATTCCGTCCACGTTGTGTTGTTGATATCGGATTATCCAAAACAGGACAACTTATTACCACTTGACGAGGATGGTCTAGAGATGCAAGGGATTAGTATATGATAAAAACCAGATTCAAGACCGCAACGACACGGTGTAGATTTATATATATTTATATATATCGAATATAAGTCAAAATAAGTGACGGAAAAGAGATACCAGCTGGCTGGTATTTCAGTAGAATATTCGTGTTGTATTATTTCTACGGGACGATCAGTTGGTTGAATTTGCAATATTTCTCTCTCTCCCGTCTTTTATTTTTCTATTTCTAGCAGTAGGCGAGTTTTCTGGCCGATCTTATTTTGAATCTCTTTCCAACCTCTTCTCCTAAAATACGGGAGCCGACTGATTGATTTCGTTTTGCATTCTGATTTTGTTAAAGAGGCACCCCGACCGGTGTGGGAAAGAGGGATGTAAGGTTTTCATTTCCCTCCCTCTATAACTTTTACCAGCTCGAAATGAAAACAGTTACATTCAACCATTTCATCTTCCAATAGTAAATACACTCTCTTTATTTGTCTGCCTGCTCTTATCAACTGTCCTGGTAGCCCAGTATACAGGAAATTGTCAAACCTTCATTTCGACCTAAGCTCACCCATCTTCAAAACCCACTGACAGATGTTGTGACTGGAATGACATTGATAGATTCGCTTAAAAATAATTTTCTACTCAGTATACTTCATATCTGGGATTTTCCATCTGTTAACACTTCGGCTACTTTTTCCGACAAAAATAATTGTATTCTCCAATTTTAGAGAAATTGTTTCTCATCTTGAAAATCACTTAAAATTAATGCCAGCCATCTGAAAATAGAGTTACACACTATTTCAAACTACACTTTTATCAGTTTTCAATTTTCTTTGGCGTTCAATATTCATATATAGTTTTTAGTTCCAACTACACTATTTCAAACTACACTTTTATCAATATTTAATTCTCTTTGACGATTGATATGAACTAGTTGGTTACAGTAAAAATAGAAACCTGCCTGGCATCAGTGTTGATTTATCTATCGTGAAATGCATGAAATGTCAGAAAATAAAGGGAAAAAAATATGGTGAAATGAAGCAAGGTGATCATTCTTTACCTACCAAAATTAGTTCGAGTTCATGCCTGTCTCGTACCTTATTATAATAACATTATTTAATTCATCCGCTGGTTTATGCTTTAGTTACTTTGCGTTAACTGGCAGCTCCATTTGTTGGGTGGGAGACATAGAAACTAGTTGAGAGCAAAGCTAAATATTAGAAACAAACCCGTCTTCAGATTAATTTAACGTAAAAAGGCCAACCAAAAACTGGCTTAGCCCGGCTATAAACATTTATTGGGACTTGATTCTCTTGTTGCAACTACCAGCGCAAGAAAGTAAAGTGAATAAGTACAGACAAAAATAGTAAAGAAAACTTGTTTCGATAGGTACACTGCTCGTATTACTTCAACAACTATCAATGCTACTACTAGCAAGATCCCGGACTAATTATATCAAAAGCCCTCGTTTACAGAAGCAGGTACCACAAAGTTTGGAATTTGTACTATAATTAATAGTAATAGTACATGGTAAGTTCCAGTTGTAGAAAAAGATTACACCATAACAGTAATAACAATTTTGTTTAATCTAAACATTGCTTTATAGCATAACGTTCGGCAATTAAAGTCAGTGCCAAACTAGTTAATAACAGTGATAATGTGAATATTAGCCATTTCCTTATAAGGAAACATTCGGCTTTCATTGACCGAGGAGCCAGTACTACTTTCATTTGAAATTTATAATTTTCTCAATGAACCATTTTTCATGAAAATAGGTTTCTCCAATCCACTATTATCGCTATTTCCAGTATTGATGGCAGATTCCTTCTTTTCCTTTTGTTTGAAATTTATGGAATGTCAACATTTTTATTATGTCATTATTTTCTCATCGAGTTATATGTACTATCCATTTTAGTTGTTGCTGCTGTTGAAAGTCCTCAAGTGGTATTGTTTCTGTATCTGAAACATTTCATTGGGATTCTATAGTGTCAGTCTACAAGGTTCCAAAAGAAAATGGTCCTTGCTTAGACCTGCAGGTTTCATTTCCTCAAAGCTATTTTTAAGCATTGATCTGAGAAAGCATTTGTATACAGTTGACAGTTTAGATATTTCTGAATGAATTTGGCACCAAGTATGACATCCATATGAAATTCTCAATCTGACGAGGCGATTTAAGAACATGTCTCAAGTTTGTATGTTAATTTTTTGGTTGTGTAGTAATTTGCGGTGTTGTGTGAAACTACTCCTAGCGCTGCCTATGCTATGTCCGATTCCAATATCTCTTTTAAGAAATGTGTTATAACTGATTTATGCCGGTTAAAAATTCACAAAAATATCAAAACCAAACAAAAAAGAAAAAAAATTCTATATCCAATAATTTGAACAAGATCTAGTGATTATGAAAACTAGAAAGCTATAAAATTAAAACTGTTTCCTTGTCTGTCACGCTTTGTGTGTAACTTTGCACGCGCGTATATAATCTATATGTCTATGTCGGGGTCGTGCGTGAGTGCCTTATACGCAACTGCGTCATTTAATGTAGACGCAAACACACGCACACATACATAATCTGGACAACATCCTTCCCTGAGCTGAACAATAAAATCATGAATTCAGAGACAAAAAACAATTTTTTAAAGTTCTGAAAATGCTCGGATATTTATGGAATTTATTGGAATTTTCAGAAAATAAATATAATTACTTTTAAAGCTTTAAAAATAAATCATCGAAATATTTTTCGATCGCTCATTTAGTTAACATATGCATGCTGACACTCAAACGCACATACGCCCGAAATTTTAATAAAACTGAAATGGACAACTGCATCGCGAGCATTAATTTCTCTTTGTCTGCCAACAACTCCTGGGTAACAGGAAAAGAATATCAACTGAAATGTGCGTCTCTTTAAATTCTCTTTATTACACCTTTTGTATTAAACCTAATATATATTTTAATAAATGTAGTATTTTTAAATGGAAAAACAATTTAGATTTGACATTTGATCATTCTGCCGTCGGTAAAGCGACAGACACCGAATTTGTGCAATGGGCATTGAATAGGACTTAGAACGCATCCTGTAATTGTTGTCGTTTTTACAACCAATTTCTTTTACAAAAAAAAAAAAATCCAGAATAAAAAACTTGATATTATGTCCAGATGATCAGTCTTTCAATATCCTGTCAACATTGTAAAACTTACGATATCACGATATTGTAAAATCTGATATATTTAAGCAGAATTGTTAAACTTACGATATTCAGACAGCATTAATACCTACTAAAATTAGTGCAGACACTAAATCGAGATAGTAAAAGTGGTTATACTGAAGTTAAATGTTTTAACTGCAGACTTAAGAAAAAAATTAAATTGTTTTATGTTTAAAGACAACACATGTCCCAGTAGATAAAAGTGTTGGTTGGATCCAGTGATTTGACCCAAATAGGTGTTGAATTCATGACTAGCTTACAACATTGTTAAACAGAAAACTTAAAGTGTTGAGTTAAATAGGGATAACTGAGACGTCCAGAAGTAACATGACTCATGAAACGAGAACAATCTACCCCAGTGAACGAAATAAAGGGTTTAGTTCAAATTTTCAATCATCTGAAGAAAGTCGGAGTGTATAACAGTCGAAACGTCGTGAATATGGCAACAAAGATGAAGACAACAGCCTGAACAATGTAAACAATTACAATACCTCATAGTATTTGTCTATATTTCTGAGATGAGGTAGTATTTACAGTATTTACATTATTCGGACTATTGTACTAATCTTTGTTGCCATTTGTATAAAAATACTAGAGAAAATCATTAACATCAAAAAATTACAATATGAACTCTGGAAAAAATGGGTTACTGGACATTAGGTTTATAAGTCTCAAAAATTCATTTGTTCTTGTCCTTAAGGATGGATATAGACGTTGGTTAGTTCCTGAAAGAAACTTAACCCAAAGTGTTGTGAGTTCAATACCAGGCTACAGCAGTAACTTGCAGGGTTAGAGGGAGATAACTCAAGACTTCCAATCGAGGCTTTACGCAAGTGATTGTAATAAAGGGTTCGGTTCGAAATTTCTAGCACCTGAAGAAAGCCGGAGTGTCCAACGGCCGAAACGTCGTACAAATGGCAACAAAGATGAGGACAATAGTCCGAATAATGTAAATACTGTACAATATCTCATCTCATAAATATAGATAAAGGTTTCAAGACGAAATCAAAGAATCTTTTTTTTAAAAAAAAAAAAGAGTTCAATGAAGTCTCTAGTATTCAGTGTTAGTATTTCTAGCTATGGACGTAAAACTGTTACGATCTTATTGACATTTTAATTCCATTGTGTGTGTGTGTGCGTGTGTGGTGTGTGTGTGTGTGTGTGCGTGTGTGCGTGTGTGCGTGTGTGTGTGTGTGCGTGTGTGCGTGTGTGTGTGTGTGTGTGTGTGTGTGTGTGTGTGTGTGTGTGTGTGTGTGTGTGTGTGTGTGTGTGTGTGTGTGTGTGTCACTGCCTTAGTAGACATGAGAAATTATTTGTCTGCATTTGTACACCGTTGACGTTTATATTCTTTTCAAAGGTATGAGAGTCAAATACATTTTTTCTCTCGTTGTTACTCCGCGACTTAGGAATATAAAATATTATCTACGGATATAAAAGAAACACTTTCAACCATGAAATTAAACTATTTATATTAAAAGGCAAACGAAAATCTCAACTAGAAAAAAAGTTACATCCACATCAATACTAACAGATATTATTTTAGAAAGGCCTGGATTCTTCTTCACATATGTAGCTATGTGTATGTGCACATACGCCTGGGACCCTCGGGCAATTTTTTTTTTTTTTTACCGGGTGGTTAGCTTTTGCCCAACGCCGAAGTTTGATCCCCATTTGCGTCAGTGTGAACAAAATTGGGAAAGGCCCGTTGTACGTTCATAAAAAAGAAAATAAAGGCGAAGGTATCGCACGGTGAGGTAAGTCGTTAATTCAACCGTCTCGAGATATTCTCTTCTTTATGTACCGTATCACCTCAGGACGCAGTCGATCATGGCTCTCCACAACTTCCTGTTTCTTGTAGCTCTTAATAATATTTGTATTTCTGTTATTTCTACTCAAACACGTTCCTTCATCCATTACTCAAGCTCACTAAGTATTTCACGCGTTGTTTTCCTCTATCCGTCTTGCTCTCTATCTGTCCAGTGAGTCTCAAATTTTCAAAACCCTCTTTCCTCATGATATGCCTCAGATACATCATTTGTCTCTTCCTGATGTTAATTATTATTATTTTTTTTTTTTTTTTTGCGGGGGGTTCCATTTTCTCAAAAAATTCATCGTTGCTCACACATTCGGCCCACGTTCTTCTCAGCATCCTTCTGTAGAATGACAATACAGCTTAAATATATAAGCCCATGACTAGAATTCCCAACCGTCCGTTCGAGCGGTACTTGATCCCGAAAATTTTCATTTATTTATCTTGACAGCTTGTTGTTGCTTTGGAGCTCTCACATTTGGATTTTATTGGCGACTCAGTGAGTAATAAAACTCACCGGTCGCTCTAGGTATAGATATGAACATATACAGTCTAATTGACTACGTGGGTGTCCTAATCTTTCGAGTGGGGAGCTCATTGTTTTACATCTAAAAGCTCGCTGAACAGCTGCATAGTCCCAGGTTGGATAGCTGAACAATTTCTTTCAAATATCAAAGGAGGAAAATATACATTTCCCAACTTCTATCAATATAAATGAGCAAAAATAGTTCTTCATCCTATGCTCCGTGACTATGATATTGTGCAAAAGTTAATGTTGTTAGTCTAACAGTCTTTATTATTATTATTATTATTATTATTATTCTGTATTTGTGAAACTCAAAAAAAGAAGTTAAATTGAAGTATACAACCAAGTAGGAAATTAAAGGAAGAAAGGGTTTTTCTCAATTAGGCAATTATTCGAGAAAACCTAAATAACTGTAGAATACAAACGAACATTATTTACATTATTCAGACTATTGTCCTCATCTTTGCTGCGATGTTTACGACGTTGTACTCTCCGGCCTTCTTTAGGTGCTAAGAATTTTGAATCGAACCCCGTATTACGATCACTGGAGTATCATTCTCATTCCTTGTGCAAAGCCACTTTTGGTAGCCATCAGTTAGCTTCCTTTAATTTAACTCTTTAAGTTAATTGCTCGCTACTGCTGTAACCTGGTATTTAACTAATAACTCAAGGACACATGGTCCAATGACTTGATCCAAAGAGTTGTGATTTCAATACCAGGCTACAGCAGTGATGAACAAATAATTTAGAGAGTTAAGTTAAAGGGAGATAACTCATGACTATCAGAAGTAGCTTTAAAACATAGAATGAGAATGATATACCCCAGTGATCGTAATAAAGGGTCCGATTAAAAATTCCTAGCACCTGAAAAAGGCCGGAGCATACTACGGCCGAAACGTCGTAAACATGGCATCATAGCAGAGGACAATAGTCCGAATAATGTAAATAGTCTAAATGCTACCTCATCTCAGAAGTGCAAACAAATACAAATGAACATATTAATCAAAATAATATTATATTATATTATATTATATTATATTATATTATATTATATATTAAGCGAAAGGTTTCATAATTTTTCCATATATTATATTAAGTAATAAGTTTTATAAATTCCATGTTATATTCAGACTACTAAACTCATTCTTTGTAGTGTGTTCGTTGGCAAGTTCATTGTTTTCCGCGTCGATAAATGGTCATCAGTAGGGATTAGGGAAAATTAAAGAAAAAATGAAAAAAAAAAAACGTTTGTGGTTTTTAAAACGGGAAATATGTGGATGACTATCAGAGATATAAACCTCAGCTACAGCAGACATATCACAGACATTTTTTAAAGTTATTACTTACTCAATACAAGGACCAATGACCACTCAAGGTAGAGCGTTTCTGAATACAGTTGTTTTATGAACGTAAGAACTGTAAATTATGAGGTTTAGAATATATATAGGTTGAGAATAGATTTGAAAAGGTTAAGTTTGTAGTGTACACCATTCCGGGAATCTCTTCTATAAAACAGTGGCTCTCGGGAAGAACTTCCTTCTTACCGATGGAATACGAATGGAATGGGTATAAATCGCCCCTGTATACATGGCATGGCAGATTTTAGCTGTTTAGGCATGAACTCGTGAACTAGAGTTTGCGTAAATGTAACAAAATCAAGGTGATCTCCAACCACCGTGCATATCCTCAAAGAAGGTTTCATATTGTATTTATGTTGAAAAGAATATAGTGAAGAAACCAGCCGTTCTATTAAGTATCAAATTCATGGAACAAACCAACTAATGGACAGAAAGCAGCACTAGAAAGAAAGAAAGAAAGAAAGAAAGAAAGAAAGAAAGAAAACTGAAGAAAACATATTTTACTCTGAAGGTGCAAGTGTTTGTTTCGCGACATATCAACACCTTGTTGGTCATTTAATGTCGAAATTTAATGTTCTTGTGGGCATTAATTTATTTTACTATAATAATGTATAGCTGTTTTTTCGTATTATAGAAATGTTTATATGTTCATAGTGTTTTTACTCCAGTTTAGAGGTTAATTATTTACCCATAGATGGGATCTCAACTAAATAATTATAGCAAAGATATACATCTTCATCCAGTTATGAGTTAAAAATAGGGCAGACTGGGCTCTTTAAGCCCTGTGGCAACCAGTCTAAGAGAAAGAAAACTGAATCTCTAAACTCTGATAGATAGAACCTTGCAGAGATTTACTAAGAAGCCTTATGTATCACACGACACCCACTAGATAGCATGGAACACTTCTCAAAACTCATGTTCTAAAAGTCATAAACAAATTTGACATATGTTTTCTTATCTCTGATGTTTTATTGAATATGTCGTAAGATTTGATTACACAGAACATCCTAGTTTACCGACACTTATACTTTTTCATGGACCAATAAAAAAGCATATATATTTATATATTCACCAATAGAAAAGCTCTTTTCATAAGACAGTTGGCTCACTAAGTTTTACCATGTGCTGACGTCGGCGAAAAGAAAATGGATACAATCTCTTATTTATTGGCCAATCGGGAGTAAGGAAAAAATCTAAAAATTGATCTGATTCTATTTTTCACAATCACATAAATATGCGTAATTTTTGCTTTTCTTTTCAGAGAGCCACGGGTCGTCTGACCGCACGCCAAGTTCAGGCAACCTGCATTTTTCTTACTCTCTCACTTTCTCCTTCTTCAGCACGTACGCTCAACAAAGAAAGAACATAACAGAGAGCTACTAGTCGTTTGAATGACGCCAAGCCCACGTGACCGGCATTTTTTACACTCTCTCACTCTCTCTTTCACACCGTACTCATTGATTCTCCTTTTTCTCCATTACTTCTGGGCAACAAAAAAGATAGAGGAACAAGGACATCATTTCGGTTTTCATTCACACTCAAGACGTATTTGTTCTCCTACTACAATTGTACACGCTCACAGCGACACCAGATTTGTCTTTTCGTCACAAATTTATTGTTTCTGACTTTAAAAAAACTGAACTCTTAAACACGCATTCAAAAGAAAAAAACTTTATGCAGAACTTTCAACATAATTGTTATTAAAAAAATGTCATTCTTCTTGTTAAATAAATTTACACTTATTAATACAAACGAGAAACTTTTACTTTTTGCTAAACTTTCTGATTCTTTCAAATGTGGTAGGCTCAGTTATGTTTGGCACAAAGCCATTTTGTAAGCATAGTCGACGCCCCTTAGAAATATTCTTGTCAAAGCTGATAATGTCATATTACTAGTTTTCCTGAAATTTTAACAACCTTCGGTAGAATAGAGATTATTCAGTGCAGTTAGAACGAGATCTCACAACCCAGAGAGTTACATGTTTTGTTTACTTCTTAATTTACACGACTTAAGTTTACACGACTTTTATGTCGACTGCAGAAAGCAAATGAACACATAAGAATAAATTTTTCACAAAACCTATTTTAGTTTCTATATTGTGTGCAGCTCTTTGTTGACGCTAAACCCGTTAGTTAATCACTATTAAAATGAGAACAATAGAGTGTACGATTGTAAATGTAAATTGTAGAATACTGCTCGGTCATAAAACACAATACAAAAAGAAATTAAAATTCCGTTTTCAAAAATGTCCGACCGGTGAGATTTTGTCGAACTTACAAAAGTAATAAAAAGGTTGATTTTAAAATCGGTGGACATTGAATTGTTTTGAAAATCTACGAAAGTTGATTTAAATATCTTTAGTAATATGTAGACGGTTGTTTGGGACAGTGACAAACAACAGGAATTTATTGCTTAGAGAAACAATTAAAAAAAAAGAATATAGTTTATTACCTATTTTTTTGCTGTATTATTTTTATAAGAATTTTATACTATAAAAAACATATTTATCACAAAAGAAGAGACATATAGTTTAAGACGTAAATGGTTAGTAGAAGTGCAAACCTTTCTCTTATAGTTAGACAAAGGTTGATGAGTCATTCAGTAAGAATATTAGTCAGTCGGTTAATTGACATTCTAGGTAGAAGATTGTCTCGCACTAGTTTGCCATTACTATCTTACCGGTTGCCAACCAAGGCTATAGAATTGCTATTAAACCCATGGAGAGATAGACTAATACCTTTCACAAGAGTATTTGAGCGTAAGTGGACGAATCGAAATAGATTTTAGTGATATGTGTTGTGTCACGTTGGTGATCATGGTGCTCCACAATTTTCTGTAGCTGGTAACTCTTAATAAATTTTGTTTTTTATCCTAATCCTGATCCGTCATCCACTTATTCAAGCTCACTAGGTAGGTTATGTATTGTTTTTATCTGTCCCTCTTGCCTTCAATCTGTTCTGTCAGTATCAAATTTTCCAAGCCTTCTTTCCTCATGTAATCTATAAATTACTAAAAACTGCTTCCTCCTGATGTTAATTATAAATGTTCTTTCTGTTTCGATTTTCTCTAAAATTTCGTCGGTGCTCACATGTTCTGTCCATGGAATTCTTATAATCCGTCTGTAGAACCACATTTCTGTTGCTTCAAGTATCTTCATCTGTGGTGAGATTGTCCAGCATTCCCTGCCGTATAGGAGAACTGATATTATCTAACATTTCAATGCTCTTTTCTTTGTCTTATGCGAAATTCTTTTGAAATATTTGATTTTTTTATTTTATAAATATTCGTAAGGACTCTTTAAAACGCCACAAATTGCTTTTTAAGTTGGCAATAATAAAATATATAAAAAATATTTTTAAAAATCTATTTTTAGAGTTTTCAACAGTCAGTAAGAATAATTGTAAAAGAAAGTAACTAAATATTTCAAATACACCGAAGAGAAACAACAAGAAAATAAAGAGATAAAATCCAATCATAATGCTTATTACATCAAAAAATGCGAATCTCTATATTTTCTAAATGGCAAAAGCCAGGTTGAGCATCAGATAAACACTGTTGCTATAACGACGATCTCATTAAAAACAACTTCGCTTGATCACTTTATGTTAATTTGTCTAACTTTAAGAATATAGAGCAAATAGTTTTGTCTACTTTCAGCATCAGTCAACTGAGACAACCAGTAAACCTGTCTCTCTGCGTCTTTCTATCGTCACTATTCCTTCCCCCTCTCTCAATACCCTGATGTGTACAAATTCTTACTCCCTATATAATAATGTCTTAGCCGTGCATATGACTGTAAAACATATTTTCCTCAATTAGTGATGGACTATATATGACCTGTAAAGATCTTTTATCTAGTGGCTTACGGCTACATCACGTTAAAACACCGTTTGCCATACAATCACCGAAGTTAAGCAACGTCAAGCTTGAGCAGTACCTCGACGGGTGACTCTCTAGGAATACTCGAGATATTGTAAACTTGGATGTGTGTGTAATAGATAATGGCCGAGTTCCAATTCCAGTTGGATTCGTTGTATTCACTTACGCGTAAATACCCTTGAATCCACCTCTTTTCTCCCTAGCTATAGGTTAATTAGTAAGACTTGTATCAGGAAACCATTCAGTCAGTTAGTTAAGTGCCATACGTGAGACACGCTTGGGCGATCATGTCTCGAAAGAGACATGACTGACCGGGCAGAAGATTACCCCGCAGTAGGTTGCCATTGCTTTCTGTGGTAGACTGGTTGCCTGCCAAGGCTATAGAACCCAATCTGTCTTGTTATTTAACCCATAACTGGAAGGAAGAGACGGATTAATACCTTTCCCAAGGGTACTTGCGCGTAAGTGAATGCAATGAATTCAACTGGAATTCGAACTCGGCTCTCCGATTTCTCGTTTCAAGCCGATATCCACTGGACCACCACGCATCACCAAAAATAAAATAAATTGCATACAAAAGATTTAGATTTCGTCAGTAAATAACCCATATATGTGGCTATGACGCTAAACCAAATCAATCAAGTATCTATTTTCGGAATGTTAATACAGTCATTAAACTACTGCAAGTTGCGTGATAGAGATCCTGAAGAGTGGACAAGTTCCTGCAGCTCACGCAAGAAGTTTTCCATAGGATTGACGTGCAAGGAGTTTAAAACCAGGTATAGCTACCCGGACTCCTCATTAAAGTTGGATCTGACACAAAAACCGTACACATACAGACGAAGGACAAAATTATTTTACTCAGTCCCCGCCACCACTGTCATGCTGACATCAATATTACACTTACTCTTCCTCACTTATTGCAATTAGGAAGGCGCTGTCGCAAGCTTGGTGCCCTTGAAACTGGCAAGTTCTCCCATTTAAAATAAGGAGAAACGTTTACTCCAATTCCAGCACAGGAGTTAGTAGACTGGACACCACAGTGAAGTCTTCCTTATCTTCAACCTATTCTCATCGTACAAGGTAACAAAACGGATTGTTCTGCTGAAGGATGTCGTAGCTATCGTAGAATATTTGTTACTACGTAAGTTTCTCTGTCAGAAAGCATAACTTCTGAAGTGCTGGCGGTCAGACAAATACTATCCGAGGTCAGTCAGTTAAGTGCCATTTCGAGACATGACAGACTGAGAAGATTTTCCAGATTTTCATTACTTTCTGCAGTAGACTGGTTGCCAATCGAGGCTATAGAACCCAATCTGTTCTGCTATTTAATCCATAGCTGAAGGGAGAAACGGCAGATTAATACTTTTCCAGATGGTATTTGTTCGTAAGTGGATGCAATGAAATCAGCTGGAATTTGAACTCGGCTCTTCGATTTCCTGTTCCGAGCCGATATCCACTGCACCACAACACACATAGCAAAGCGTAATGGTCGTACATACAAATAAACAGAATATTCATATGAATAATATGCTGACGTACTAAAAATCAAGGCCTATTTCCTTAATATCACATAGGATCAACACTAGCCCGTTAAAAAGTTATTAATCTATTTTTTTTGGTAGCCATACTTAGCACACCAAACCACAGCTTTCCCATCGATTGCAATGTTGATTTTCTAAAATAAGTGAAAAATCAACCTGCCCTAATATCCCATTCAAAATCTAATAATTCACTTTGCTTTGCCATGAGAGTATTAGCTTATTAATATTAGACGTCAGAGCACAACTGACATTGATTTAAACATTTCCATCACTTTTGTTTAGTGGTGCTACTTAACATTACATTTATATCCTGCATTCCCATGTCTTTTAGGACTTCAATTTAGTTGTGCTTTCTTTTCTTTTTTTACAAAAATATACACTAAATAAGAGTTTCTAATGTTCTACTCTGACTAAAATTTTAAAACTTTATCCGAAATCTAAAATGTTAATTTGAAAATAAAAAAAAAATGCTCGAATCGATCCTAGAATTTTATGTTGCGTATCATTTGAGAAAATATATTTGATTCCTTCTTAAACCAGAGTGAAAATATCTGCAATTACTACTATTTCTACTATTACGATAATTGCTTGTTTAATGATGATGATGATGATGATGTTGATGATTTATGGTGATGATGAAAGA
The DNA here is from genome assembly GCA_037127315.1 of Ascarosepion bandense. Classification (NCBI taxonomy): domain Eukaryota; kingdom Metazoa; phylum Mollusca; class Cephalopoda; order Sepiida; family Sepiidae; genus Ascarosepion; species Ascarosepion bandense. The sequence goes on from JBBBDQ010001470.1 coordinate 1,360,924, forward strand.
AAGCAATAAGAAGCCGAACCGTTTTTTAATGATATCAGGTTGTAAAAGTACTACGTAATTGATTTGCCGCTTGAAGTAAAAAAAAAAAGACTTCGAAAGTTGAAAAAGTTATTGCGCCGAAAATAAACAGTGAAGACAGAGGTACCATATTCTAGTTCTAGTAAAAGCTTGTTTGTGAATTTTGGAGCGATTATATTACGAGTTTTAGGCGGTGAATAAATATAACTATAATATATATATATATATATATATATATATATATATATATATATATATATATATATATACTGTAATGGTTGTTACAATGTTTTTTCCTTTACATTACACTATATATATATATATATATATATATATATATATATTCATTTTACATTACATTACACTATATTTTCATTTTTAAACGAGTTATTTCGCTACCTTGGTTTCTACCATGAGTGGTGTCTTCAGGCGATTTTTAATGACTGATTTTACCTTTTACCGTTTTTCTTTTTAAGAACGCTCTTGTAACGGTGTTTTATTTGAACGTTCACGTGGCAGGGAATTTTTGAACGCATATTGTTTAAATTCAAACGAATTATGAGGTTTTCATCCATTGTTGTATGAACCTAAGAAGGTATTTTCTATTGTGGATGCATTTAGTCATTATTTCATTTCTTTCATTTAACAGTTTGTCTTTATTTGGGTATGTCATAATTTCTAATTTTTCTTCTTGGTACAGTCTATATATTTGTCCACCGTTGTAAGGATTGGCTGTTTTTACAATGCTCCACGTTATGTGATTCTACCACAGATCAACATTTAAAATAGAAAAATTAAAAAACAATACAAAATTGTTTAACCACGTCTGAAAATTGAAATCAAAATAAGATCCACACATTTAGCATTGTAAAAACAGCCAAGCCTTCCAACAGTGGACAAATATGTAGACTGTGCCAAGAAGAAAAGTTAGAAATTATGATCTACCCAAATAAAGACGAACTGTTAAATGAAAGAAATGAAATTATGACAAAATGCATCCACACTAAGAAATACCTCTTAGGTTCATACAACCATGGATGAAAACGTCATAATTCATTTTAATTTAAACAATGCGCGTTCAAAAATTCCTTGCCACGTGAACGTTCAAATAAAACACTGTTACAAGAGCGTTCTTAAAAAGAAAATTGGTAAAATCAGTTATTAAAAATCACCTGAAGAAACCACTCGTGGTGGAAACCAAGGTAGCGAAATATCTCGTTTAAAAATGCAAAAATATTCAAAAGTTCTACAATATAATTGTATAGAACACTTTTTAATACAAATGTGTACTGATCTAACCCTATTAGGACCAAAAACTAAGTATTAAACAATCAATATATATAAAGTTAAAACAAAAGGGATTTCCCCAAGTTGTGCAGTGTCGTGCCTCATTAACAGAACAATAGGAAAATAGAAAATAGCCACAGGTTTTACCTTGTTTCAAATAGGGTCTTTGTTCGGCTTTATGGTTATTTTTTAAAGAACTTACTACACAGTTTTTTTTATAGAGTGCACCAATTTCTTTTTATACTGCGCTAATTTTACAAAGACGTTGATTTCTTTTTATATAACATTTAAAATATACACCTGGCAGAATGTTAATCAGTTATGTGATAGTTACCCACTGAAAAATTATAAGCCTAGATGAATTGGAGTAGGTTTGTGATTATTTTCTCTTATTCAAATTCAATCAGAGGCATGCAGCTGATTTTCCCCCTAGCCTAACTGTAACAGCCGAATGGGGGAATAACTGGTTTGCTATTTTAAATACCTTAAAAACCAAGCTAGTATCATTTCGTCACCACCGTTCAGACCGTGATTTTTATCCCGGTGATGAATAGTAGAGCTAGCTCTCAATGAACTTCCATACTTTAATCGTCTGTTGGGTCAAAAGATCACGCCGCGCATCCAGTAAAACTCATATATTAAATCAATCGCCAATGAAGCTGGAATAAAACAGTCGGCTCACTATATTAGTCCAGAAATCCTCTGGCTCCTTCTGCCATGTTATATCTTTCTTCTTTATGTATCGTGTCCTTTGAGGTAATCATGGACTTCCACTTGCCTTATTCCTTGTCGCACTCAGTACTTGTCCTCTTAGCATCCCTCTCAGAAACCGGTCCTCTATCCATTCGCTAAAGCCCATTAAGTATCTCTCGCGCTCCCTTCCCCTATCTTTATTCGTCCTGTGAGTATCAAATTCTCCAAACTCTCCTTTCTCATTACGTGTCCCAAGAACTTCAGCTATCTCTTCCTGTAAGTATAAATTTCCTTTTCGTTTGCATTCTCTCCAACACCTTGTCGTTTACATTACTGACATTGTTCGGACTATTGTCCTCATCTTTATTGCCATATTTACGACGTTTCGGTCGATGTACACTCCGGCCTTTTTCAGGTGCTAGGAATTTGAACTTTATTTCAATCACTGGGATACTTGATGTCTTCAAGAACACATGGCCCAGTGGATATAGACGTTGATGACTTCCAGTGACTTGACCCAAAGAGTTGTGAGTTCAATACCAGGCTACAGGAGTGGTGAACAAATAGCTTAGAGAATTAAATTAAAGAGAGATAACTCATGGCTGCCAGAAGTGGCGCATATACATATATATATATATATATATATATATATATATATATATGAAGAGTTTATACACACACATATGAGTTACAATCAAAACATTAGGAAAAACAACTGCGAAAACGCCCTCTAGAAATTGTACAGAAAAGTGGCTGAAATGTTTAGAAAAATCATTACGGAATATTTTTGCATTTCTTATCACGAGCAAAAAAAAAAAAAACATGTTGGAATACCGGAAAAATTAAATAAAAAATAATAAAATAATAAAATCTTCTTTGTCTGTCGTTTTCAACAAAACATGCTTGAAAGAAAGGTTGCTGCCCTAATATATATATATATATATATATATATATATATATATATATATATATATATAGTATATCGAGGCAGCAAGTAATTTTCTAAACATATGCTATTAAATATAAGAGACAATGAATGTCTATTATGTTTAATCATGAGCCGTTCTAAACGTCGTATTTTTGCTTTAATTTCAGTTGAAAATAAAGACAAAAATTCTCCAACATTTGGATAATTATTTATTGGTTTTCTTCTAAGCTTTCGGCTCACATGAGCCATCTTCAGAGAGGTTATTTAAACTGAAATATTATAAAATCCACCATCACCGACGATTTTATTTTGTGTTGACATGAAACTCCGCTTGGCAACGGCAATAGTTACCAAAAATAATAAACGCAGTTCTTAAGTTTGCGATGCGGTTTTATGACGTCACACCGCGGGATAGCGCGAAATGACAACAAAACCATGTAGTCAAATGCAATGTAATATGTTATTTCCTGTTTTAAAGTTGATTTTATTGAGTGTTGGTTGTTTTGATTTGATGTACATGTCCTCCAATATCTGCAGGTTCCTCTTACTGTGTGTATGAGTAAGGATCACCGTATTGTTGACCAAAATCTGTCTGATATTACCTACATGTTTATGTTTTTCAGAGAAAAAAAAATAATATATATATATATATATATATATATATATAGCATAATGATGCTCCATATATACTGTCTTAATATGTATAGGAAAAACTACTAAAAAGTTGTAAGTTTAAAAATGTATTATTTGACAGTATATATATATATATATATATATATAATAGAAATAAATAATATATATATAATAATAGAAATAAATAAATACTGTAAAAAAATACATTTTTAAACTTACAACTTTTTAGTAGTTTTTCCTATATATATATATATATATATATATATATATATATATATAGTCATCCGCAGACAGATCTGTTTCGCTGTATCACATCTCATCAGTACGGTTAGACTCCGATTGCTTTTTAACCCAGGATTGAAACCCGACCGAATTGGCCTATATATATATATATATATATATATATATATATATATATATATGATAAGGGACAAATTGGCAACGTTTATAAATCTAACAGGATTGGCCTTTAATAAGCTTAATCAGTGCATGAAGTCCGGAGGAAAAAGAAAAAAAAGGAAGAGAAACAATTCTGGTATTTAATTTTTTGTGGGGGTGGCGACGGTTCTATTGGCTAAGCAGACAAAAAGCACGCACTTTGTCATCTAAACCAGTGTTCGTGCGTAAATTTAAGTGTGTAAGTGTATTATGATGCTAGTTTGTTTATGCGGGATTTGGATGATAATATATATTAGTTTGTGTATATGTGCTTGTGTGTCTAGTAGGCATTTTTATTTATGTAAAGCGATTGTACGCATGGTGATTTGCGGCTGTTTTTATGTAACACCGTTTGTCATGGTGGTAATAATAGTTGGTAGACATATTTTAGATTCTTTATGTATGGATTTTATAAAAGTTGGTGATGTAAAATAGTGTATTTGACATGTGTTTATAGAAAGTATGAGATTTATCAGAACTCCTTCAAAGTATTTCCTACGTAGAGAATGTTTTAAAGAAAATGGGATGGCAAAGTTATGGCCAGTTTTGTTCCTGTTTGATTTTTGTCAGTTTTGTTCCTGCGAGATTTTAAAATGTTTATGAACATTGTTCATAGATGTGGTCTTTTAAATTCTTTGATGTCTCGCCAATGTAATATTTCTACATTGTAGGCACTTTATTTCATATATCACGTCAGCTGAAGTAGTGTTGGATCTATTTTTTATTTTATATATATATAATTCGCCCAAAATAATAAACACACTTCAGGAAAGGAAAACTTGTCTTTTGCAATTTTAGCAAATTCCGATAACACTTTTTCCTGTAGTACGATATTTTCTCAACAAATGACATTACACTTATGGCTGTAGCATTAACAAGTCATGTCTACAACATAGCGGACGAACGTTTGTCGTTTAAAGAACGTAAGATTATTTCAAAGTGGTATTTATAATCTAAGAATGTTGTTGAATCCAAAGACAATAAAGCCGTGAGTTTGTAACACAACCGTTTAACAATTTCGTGAAATCCAAGTAAATTTAATATTTAGATATCTACACAGGTTTTTCCTTTGCTGGAGTGTATATACTTTTTGGGCGGATATATACAGGGTGATTAAAAAGTAACTCACTACTTTATGTCTGAGCAGGAGTTCTGACCCTGTGACTTTTTTCTTTGGCGTTGGCTAAAGGAGCAAGTCTACCAAAACTTTGAAAGAATTTGATGGACGAATACAAGAATTTATGTCTTCCATACCAAAAGAATTCCTGGGAAATCAGTTGACGCGATTCCTGAGTGGATCGAGAAGCTGGTATCAAAATATGCTGCCCATATCGAATTTTAAATAAAATTTCATCCTAAACGCTTTCCTCTCATATCCATTTCTTGTAAAAATTATCGTTAATAAATAAATTATAAGTATTTTAAAATGGATATCTACTTTTCAATCAATACATATATATGTGTGCGTGTGTTTGTGTGTGTGTGTGTGTTAGATTGTTATCGTTCTCTCTCAACACTCGATTAACTTTGCAAAAACAAAGATTTACAGCTTAAATACTCGAAAATGCATCCGTTTAACCTATTGATTACACTGTACTAACATAAATCGGTTAAAGTTTTGTCCGATAACAATTCTAGATTTATTGCTTTAATTTCGCTCTTAACCCAGTAAGCGAAATTATAAGCAGACAATTAAGCATTGCAGAAAATGGCAGCCGATGAGTACCTTTCTGTTTCCCTTTTACATTGCAATTGTTCTTCCAGATAATCTGTCCTTTCTATCCCGAGTTTACATACAACATTTTGCGATATCTTTTATCCGATAAATACGTCAGAATTTAATGCTTTTACAAATTTTAATGACATTGCGTAATCTCTGAAGTGTAAGTGCAGTTTTAGGTGAAAATAAATAATCTCCTTTTGGGTTTATTTGCTATAATGAGTTTTCTCAGTTTACAATTTAGAACTTTTTCAGATTAAGCATTTAATTTCTCATGGACAGGTATAAAACTTTTTATTAGTTAGTAGTATAAAATAATTGAAAATAATAATTAAAAAGTGTGAATAAATCAATATTATTTACATTATTTACATTGTTCGGACTGCTGTCACCATTTTAGTTGCCATATTCACGAAGTTTCGGCCATTGTATCCTCCAATCTTCTTCACGTGATTGCAATTTCGAACTTAACCATTTATTTCGATCACTGAGGTAAATTGTTCTCGTTCCATAAGTCATGTCACTTCCGGGTGTATTATTTATCTCCATTTAATTCAGCTCTCAAAGTTTTCGTTCACCACTGTTGTAGCCAGGTATTGAACTCACAACACTTTGAGTCAAGTCACTGGATCCAATCAACCTATTTAGAGTTGAGTTAAATGGAGATAACTGAGGCATCCGGAAATGACATGACTCATGGAACGAGAACAATGTACCCCAGTAATCGAAATAGAGGGTTACTCTAACAAGTGAGCTAATGCAGCTATTGGTATCATATAAAGTATCATTATCTCCTTTCTTCTTAATTCTGTTTTTTTTTGTCCTCTCTCCTTAATAGTGTTTTTCTCATATCCTCTAACACTCAGTAACCCCTTGCGTTATAATGGCTTTATTGCCTTGTTTGAAGTGAAAAGATTAAAAAAAAAACATTAAGAGCTAGTGCTCGAATCCAGACAACGGTCATGCAAAAAATTCTGAACAATTAAATCACTCTATTTTCGGGTGAACAAAACACCAATATACCGTTGGATGTTTAATAATCGGGAAAGTCGGATTTCAACATGCAATATACGGGGGTCTTAATAAAAGGAGGGAACTTTCAAAAGGTTTAAAAAGAGTGAAACTAATAAACAGCGTGATCGTAAGTTTGGTTACGACTGAAAAATTTCCTCAAAAAGAATAACCGTCATCACCTCTATTAGGAACACAAGAGTGTATTTTAAACACCAGTTCTTAAAGGTTTTCCCTACTTTTAGATTCTCTACAAATACGATTACACGAATGGGATGAGGAAAAGTTTTCGACCTGACCTTCTTTCAAAAATCTGACCAAATGATCAACCATTAGATTTTGTTGCGGAAAGGCTTCTTGCTCAGGTTGAGAACTTCTCAGCACTTTTCGTACACACTTGTTTTAACCACTGAGCAATAGTTTTTTACTCTCTCTCTCTCTCTCTCTCTCTGTGTGTGTGTGTGTGTGTGTGTTAACGATCATAACAAAAGTTCGGAAAACATGAAAAGTCTATCTTTCTTTAATCGTTCTCACAAAGTGAACGATTTATACTTGAAATAAATCCTCTTGACGTTTGCTTTTGGAAGCACTGCATTTCAGATGTGCGTTGTGACGCAGTGGATATCGGCTCGAAATGAGAAAACGAAGAGCCGAGTTCGAATTCCAGTTAAATTCGTTGCATTCACTTACGCGCAAATACCCCTGGAAAAGGTATTAATACGTCTCTACTCCCACCAGCAGGACAGATTGTGTTCTATAGCCTTGATTGGCAACCAGTCTACCGCAGGAAATTTTGGCAGCCTATTGCAGAAAAATTTTCAGTCATGTCTATTTTGAGACATGGTCGCCCAAAGCGTGTATCACGTATGGCACTTAATTGACTGACATTTCAACTGCATATTACTGATTTTGGCAAAGTTTTAATACATATACAGTTTTTCATTTAATCGAACCTAAGCAAGGCAGTAAAGTCACTAACACTCAAAGGGTTACTGGGTGTGGAAGAATTAGAAACAGAAACATTACTAAGGAGCGAGAACAAAAAAAAAGAGTAATTAAAACAGTAGATAGCGATTGACATTGTTTTTAAATTTTTAAATGCAATGTCAATCGCTATCTTCTGTTTTTCTACTTACACTTGCTTTTGTTCGACGCGAACACAAAAAAAAATTAAACTTTGCAGTCTTTTAAAATCAATCTTTTTTTTTTATGGGAGAGTAACACTTTCACAAAAACTAAAATCAACCAGACGGGAATAGATTTTTCAAAGATTTTTATTCACCTTTTTTTTATTAAAACTCTTGAGATTTATCGTATTTGACGATCCCACTCACTATGACATTGATCATATAGCAATATTTTTCTTTCCTCTTTTGTCTTTAATCTCAGCTACAAACGAGAGTATATGAAAATTTACACATACTTGCCATATTAAAACACTCCCAAACTTTATTTTTTACAAACTAACAGACAATACTGAGTCGACAATACAACACACACCGTTTAAACCAAAGTATCTATTGGTTAGAAATTAACATTACCATGTGAAATATTTGACCAATTACAGAAAACTAAAACCGTTTTTTTCTCGAGCCTGTTTTTGGGAAAAAGCTTTTATAAAAACTTTAACTTGTAAAATAAGTCACGGAAATTAGTTCGAATCAACAACATGCAATGAATGTAAATTCCTTGTCAAACAAAACTTAAACAACAACGGTTTGTTTAGTTTACTCATTTTACTAATTAATCGGTTACATCAAAACATTTTTTTTCAGAATGAAAGCAAAAAGTCATTACTTCCTTTTTTTAAAACATTTGACAAAAAACAAAGAATTATCCAATTCAAACGACATTTTCCGTACGTATTCATTAATGAATGATATTTTTATTGAATAGGTTATTTCATGAAATTTTTGTCGAAATATTTGCTTGGAGCATCTTTTGTCCCCACCTTTTCAATATCTCGCATGTGGTTTTTAATTTTCGGAGGTTGTTCGTCCAATCATTATTGCATTTCAAGAAAAATCCCTGAAGATATTTCAGCGAAAAATGATGTAATATCAATTGTGAATATCCGGAAAATTCGTCCCGCATCTTACCAAATATGTATTTTTTTTTTTAATTTTAAGAATTAATACTTGCATGATTTAGTAAAACACGTTATTTTCTTTCAGGTTAGTCAGAAAAAATATCTACATTTAATATTCATTTTAAAAAATAATTATACTTTTTCACTTTTTTGAAGTTCTCCCCGTTACTGTTCATAATAAGAGTTTCTTTAATTAAATAAAAATATCTTTGAAGAATAAAAAAATGTAAAGTTTTGTAGGAATGAACCAAAATGACCTCAGGTCAGATACTACTACCATGCAGAGAATACATTGTTTCTTTTACCCTCTCTGTCTCTAAATAACTCCCAAGAACTAAGATACCCAAATCTATTCCCTGTTCTTTCTCTGCTACTATTTCTCTTTCCCCTACTCTCTCTATCTCCCTGACCCATGCTTGACCTAAAGGATTGGCCAGTCCCTCTCTAGCTTCTAAGCAGGCAACATGTGTTCTCTTGCTAGCAGACACTTAACACGAAAGTATGTAAAAATAAGAAAATAAAATATTCCTCTCAATGCTAATATTTGTATCCACTTCTTTGTCAATTATACCCACAAAGATACCAAATATTACAGTTTAATGACATTTTTGAGTATGAACCTTTTTTAAATGTATTTTATTTTTTTCCTTTCAGCAAATGTTAAGATTATTTTTTGTATGAATGTACAAAAAGGAAATAATTCTGATACACACACGCTTTGTATGATTACTATTCAATATCAGAAGAGTATTATGATATTTTAATTTCATATCTCTGTTCAGTTAAAGTTTGTGTCCTGAAAAAACTGTTTTACGATCCATCTTTTTCTCGCTGTTTTTCTGCATTTGTTTAAAGATTATGATATACAAGAATAACCAATACTTCAGTAAGTAAACGTAAATTGTTCCTTTATGTTTTTGTTTTAAGAACAAATCTTTGTCTTATTTTTTTTCCTTTATAATTTGTTTACCAAAAATTTTTTTTTTCAGAATTACGACGAAACTATTTCATTTCATTTATTATTATAGAATAATATATACTACAATTTTTTAAAAATTTACTCTTGGAATAAGTTTACATAATTACATTTATGGTAAATTTTTGTTTAGGTAGCGATTTAATACCTTCAAATATATTCATTATGTTAAATTTAATAAAAGCGTATAGAATGAAAAATTGTATTCTTAAACTATTGATTATATAAAGTTTAAGAAAATGAATTTTTAAACAAAAGATTATAAATTCTTGATTATTACACTACTGATCACCCGTATTCCTTTAGGTTTGATTTTTACTTTTCGCGCGCTTTTTCATACTGGGCTGGAATTACAGTGTTTTTATTTTGTCCTTTGACCTTACGCGATTACTGTGTGTAAATGAAACGTTATTTTCATTTTATTAATAAAAGGTAAACATTTCTTATAAAAAAAAGAAAATCCAGTCAATTAATCCTTTAGCGGACTTTGAAATACATTTTTAGAACAAATATATTTTAAAGAGAATTTTAAATTTATTTACATTTTCGTATAATACTGGTTCAATGATTCGACGAGTGACGACAAAACGTACCAATGCTTTAAAAGTACCTAAAAAATTAATTTTTCTTTTAATTTTGACCGAAATCTAAGTTGAAAGAATGCGTTTAAATATTTTAAAATGCGTTTTTTTTTTCTTTTTCAGAAAGTCTGTGGCTTTACGTACCAATAAAACACTTGAATGGAAACTAAACAAAAGAAAGAAAGAAATAAACAAAAAGTAAACGAAATAAAATGAAACAAAAAAGGAGAAAGAAAGGGATAGAGAAATGCGGATTGGAGAAAGTGGCGTGGCAGAAAATAGAGAAAGGGAAAAGAAAATGAAAATGATATGAAGAAGAAGAAGAGTAGTAAGAAAAAGTGAGTTGGAGTCAGAGACAAATAAAAAGAGAAGGAGAGCCTGAAATGTCAGAAATGAGAAGAATGCAATAGAAGGCTAAGAAAAAGGGCTCGATTATAGGGAAAATGGATTAAGAATATGAGAAGCAGATGGAGGAAGAGAAAGAGAAAAGAAAGAAATATAGGAAGGAAGTAGGAAGAGGGGGACAGATAAAACATTAATTGAAAGATTGGACGGTATAAACGGGGAAAGTAAATAAAATATGTAAAAACTAAAGAAAGAGAAAGTTAAAGAATAGTAAGAAAAGTGAAAGAAGAAGAAGAAGAAAAAGAAGCGAAAGAAATAAAAAACGAAGAAGGAAATTGCTTACAAGAAATCATCTTCACTGAAATTAATCTTAATTTCAGTCAGTTAAGTGCCATATGTGATACACGCTTTGGGCGATCATGTCTCGAAAGAGACATGACTAACTGGGCGGAAGATTATCTCGCAGTAGATTGCCATTGCTTTCTGCGGTAGACTGATTACCAGGCAAGGCTATAGAACCCAATCTGTACTATTATTTAGCCCATAACTGGAGGGGAGAGACGGATTAATATCTTTCCCAAAGGGTATTTGTACGTAAGTGAATGCAAGGAATTCAACTGGAATTCGAACTCGGTACCGCACATTCTTTAAATCCAAATTTTGTCATTGGTTACTTTTTTGTTGAAATTCGAAAAATCTTAACTCCAAGTCTATGAAACGCGTGTCACGTGAAGTTTTCTTTTCTAAACTTGGCAACAAAACAAAAGTTGTAACTTGCATCTGTCGCTTTCTCGCCAGACACACTATCTACATTTCTTTCTCTTTTTATTCATTGAATGTATTGTAAATTCTTACCTG
>JBBBDQ010001470.1:1377500-1597500 GCA_037127315.1 Ascarosepion bandense
GAGCTGTATTATATATATATTTATATATTAATAATAAAAATATTATCCTACGTCTATGGCACGCCTCGGAGTTTCATGCATTAGACAATCATCAGATGCACAGACGTAGGATAATATGTATATTAATACATATATACATATACACATATATATATGACAATAATAGACAGATAATACATATATACATATATATATGACAATAATAGACAGATAAAGCAGACAGATAAAACAGACAGATAAAACAACAGTAATAAAATAGATCCTCTTCAACCCAGTCAAAAGTCAAACTAACGGTCAGGTCACACTTAGATAAACCACACATTAAAGCAGACTGATAACATCAGACCAGAAAAAGATCCCAACTGTAAATCACACATATACCATAAACACACACACACACAAAAAAAAAAATGCCAGTAAAAGGAAACGAATTTCCATCTCTTTTCAAAAAAACGTTTACTGCCTAATATGACATTGTTCTTTCAATATCTAAACAAAAAGTACACTTTTGTAGTAGATTGTAGTTTGGACATGTTCTAATATATATATATATATATATATATATATATATATATATATATATATATAATAGAATAAGTAAAGAACAAGTAGGAAAAAGAAATTTTAATCTAACATGTTTCACTTTAACAAGCTTCTTCAAAGATTGATAAGGCGAACGATTTAAAAATCTAAGAGACAGTGTGTTGATTGAGGTATAGTTTCATTGATCAGATACGTGTCACGTGTGATAAAGCAATAGATGAATATTAAATGTAGAAGAAAAACTTGTGTCTGTTTAGTGTGTGTGTCAACGCGTAATAAAAGCATTAGTTGTCTATTATGAATGTCAGTGTATGTAAGCAAAAATAATGTGTGTCAAGCGTATTTATAGACGAATTAAGTGTGTGTATATCTCGGTAACGTTAGTATGTGTGAATGAGAGTGAAGAAATACGTAAAACAAGTATTGTACACACGTGTTAAGTGATGGAACGACTTTCTTTTTAAATAAAATGAGAGAATAAGTTGTGAATGGATGTGTTGAGACTGAGAGTATGTGTGAATGTGTGCGTTTATGAGTCAGTAAAGTTAATATGTGAAATAAGATATACACCTGTTAAGGGATGGAAAGATTTTCTATTCTAAATAACCTGAGAGAATCATGTATGAATGTGTGCGGATATAAATCTGGAATCGTAAAAAACGAAATATATTTCCATTTAAAATTCTAGTGAAAATAATGTATAAATGTATTAAGCAAACTTTTTATAAATAAAAAATAAATTTTTGAAAAATAATATGTAAACGGTTAGAATCTTTCAAGGAAATAACAAAATACTAAATATATATATATATATATATATGTATTAAAATTATTACAATAACATAATTAAGGCCTGGGAAAATAGGCTGCATATAGTTAATTCAATGTTATTCTAGTAATCTTATTTCACTTTCTAATGCATATTCATTGCATTCCCAATTAATCATCATCACACATTTTTTAACGACTTTCACTTTTTTCTATAAAAAATTTGTGGCAATTCAAGGTAAGTTTTAATTGAATAAAAATTTAATGTTAAGAATAACAAAAAAAAATGTAGCTGCTTGAGTTTTTTACGGAGTTTATTTTATTTCGCTATTGCTAAAAATTCATTAATTATTACAAAGCTAGAATATCAAGTTCGATTCAGAAAATAGGTTAGAGTATCACGTACTACAATCGACGTTCAGACTCACACCATGGGGAATAAAAATATTCATAGACAGTAATTGATGCCCTCACCTCACATTAGCTCAATGGTAGTAATCTTATAGAGTACTAACCTCATTTATTGTAACCAATTGTCTAAATTCATAAATGATACTATCACCCCATATCTACCTACGAATTACAGTATCAAGTCAACCCATGAATTTCTTCAAATTCTTAAATCCATAATCCCTAACCAGGGCCCCCTCGCATTCCACGACGTCGAAAACTTATTCACTAACGTCCCTGTCGATGATTGATTGTTGTTTTACATTGTTGCAATTAATAAAAATGGTAAACGTATTTTGGCACCCTTATTTTCATTTACTATTAGTACCTTGTTCTTGTTTGTGAGCTACGTGAGGTAAGGGAACCGTTATAAAATAATTGGTGACCTCAATGCGATTATCTCGGCCAAAGAGAGATAAACCTTTTTGTCACTAGCATTATGACTTGCAATGATTTGATCTTTTACTTTTTCTAAATATCGACTACAAGTGCCACAAGAATAGCGTCTGTTTTTTTTTCTTTGGAAGGTGGGGGCTTTCATTTGTGAAAAAGATAGAAATATGCCAATTCAAATTTTTGTATATCTGGAGCGTCTATTTGCACCAAGTTGATAACTTCTTTTTTTTTTTTAGGAAGAAGATATAATGTTTGTCGTGTATCCTTACCTTATATTGTGGAAATTCTCACTGAACTTTTGAGAGCTTTTATTTTATTTTATTTTAAACAATAAAAATTGTCATTCAATTATGTAGTCATTCAAACACCACTTTTACCATCAGGATTGACGATACAATCATTTTATTAAATTGCCTTTTGGCACGATTTTCAAAGTCATTTTATTATGTTGAATTCCTCTAAATAAACGCTAGGCAAAACACGTATTTTAAAAAAAAATAAAAAGCATCTAAAATCTTTGAAAATTTTGAAATGTTGCGAATATGCTTTCACTGTGACAATCATGTGTCTAAAACAGATATTCTTTCAACTTCACCAAGACGTATTTATATGAACTATGAATAGTTTCAAAACTGAATATCGATTGTTGAATATATTGAAAATCTTTGAGAAGTTTTTTTTTAGTTTTTTGTTAGAAAAACATTTGTGTAAATGCTTAAAACTGTTATAGGGAATTATAACCTCTATGATAAGAGATTAAATAATTATAAACGCCCCACATTTATATATATACAAAAATACTCGTAAAATAAGAAATAGCAAAATTGAGAAACAACAAAACGAGAATTATTTATTATCTGGTTGTTATGTGGTGTTGGAGACATGAAAAACAGTAATACTGAGCAAAATTATAATTTTGGAGTCAAATCTCGATCAAATATGGACCGAAATCCGACAGAACAATAAAATAAAAATACCTAAAGTATATACAGCATTTCACTTTTTTTTATAGATCTGTGTAATGATTGTCCAGGTAATTTAGTCTGAAAGTGTCTAGGTTTTTTCTTAACTCGAATTTTATTGAGTGTTAAGAGATAAATATTACTATTATAACCTGAAAAAGGAAAAGCAGCCGAAATTTTCATTGACGCACGTGTTGGCGGTCTGTCTATATTGACTGTGTGTCCAATAGTGATAATGTCACATGTTTTCTGTAGAGGTTAAAAAGTGGTACCGATTCTCATTGCTTTAGGAAGAGTGAATTAATGATAATTATAATTATTTTCGACAGCATAATTATTATTTTTTATTTATGTATGTCTTTATGGTGACGACACTGTAAAGACTAGAAAGTAATGCTGTCAACATTAATATTCAATGTAGCAATAAAAAACGTCTATAAATTTACTAACAATTTTAAAAGATTTTTTCCATTCTATACATTTTAAATATTTAAGTGAAGCCTCTAAAATATAAAATAAATTATTTTTCCTTTATTCTGAAAAAAGCTTTCAATTTTTAAAAAATTTTTAAAGTAAGAAAAAAGTAGTAAATGATTGTTAAGTAATAATTATCGAATAATAATAATCGAAAAGTTTTGTGACAAGTTTTTGATACGACACATTCCTAATGTAAAAAAACTGAAAATACTCGTGAAAATATTATTATAATTATTTTTGTAGGCAAATTTCAGAGTCTTTTTAATTTTACTCTTATAGGATACAAATCCTATATCATCCAACAGTTAACTAAAACACACAAAGTAAAATTGCACGCTCACACAATCGGATCCAAACGACTAAAAGCATTTTGGAAAAACCCAGACCAAGGCAGTGTGAAAAGTAAAATTCTGGATACTGATTGGATAGGATTTAGAAAAATGATCTATGACGCCAGTCAATTTTTTTTAGCACCTAAGAATGCCTGCTGGAGCCGGTCACAGGATAAATTTCATTACTTAAACCACGTTCCGTGACCGATCAAAACGACATGGGAGCAGTTAGCTGACGGACCTTGTGGCAATAAAGCAAAAGAAATTTCAAGAAGCCGACCCGGACGTAAGGGCGTGTCATATACACATTCTACCTTTACTTCTAATTTTCCTTTCTTTATTTTTACTCCACGCCGCCAAAGCAAAAAACAAAAAAAAACAAAAAAAAAAAACAACAACAACAACAGGACACTCTAATTGTCTGCGATAAGTACAATTTCTTTATTTGTTTCATCTTCTTTCTCACCCTGTCGTCAACCTACCAAAATAGGGAAAAGAACATAAGACTTTGCATTCTGCTACTATCAACCATGAACTCCTAATTTCTGTGGACCATTTTAAATACTTACATTTCTCTTTGAACAATTTTAACTACAAAACTGTATGCATTTTCTCAATGAACATTTTTCTTCTCACAAATATGTTATAGTGTTCAGTTAAGCAAACTTCACTTATATTTTTCTTCTTACAATTTTTGTTATTCTGTTAATAAATCTTTACTTTAATGTACAAACGAAACATGTTATCCATCTCATTATGTTTTCAACCTTCTAATATTTAAATTGTGGGGACTTCGGTTGTGTTTGGCACAAGGCCAATTTGATAAACATAGACGACCCCCCCACACATACACTCTAATTTTTTTATAATCATATCCCCCAAGCAAGGCTTTTTCTGTCACTGTTTTGCAAGGGTTACATAGGAGGAAAGTTATGAGAAAGAGTGACAGATTATAGGGGGTGTCAGGAAGTGTGTAAGAGAAGGATGAGAATACTGATGAGAGTGGAGTGGACGGAGAAAGAAGCATGAGAAAGAGGATACAGGTTAGTGAGATAGGAGATGACTATTGACTTTACATTTAAATTCTTGGAGAGTGTAGCTGTCCGGGAAACAAATAAAAAGTAAGAAATTCCACAGACAGGAATTGCGAGAAAAGAAGCTGCAGGAGTAGAATTTGCGCTTACATTTTATTGGTATCACAGTAAAAGGGTGGGACCAAGTTGCTAATCTTGTGGCACGAGTAAATTTATATATAGGGGGTACCAGTGAGCTAAGTTCATCGGAGCAGAAGCCGTGAAAGTATTTGCAGAAGAGACACAGAGAAGCCATATTACGCCGGTGAGATAGTGACTGTATCTGAGTTGCCAAGTCGGGATCGATCACATTACAGATTCTCCATTGGATTTTGTTAAGGGCACTTAGGTGGATAGGATAGCAGAAGCACCCAACCAGATATGGCAGCAATTTTCAATGCACGGGCGGATAGTAGATTTATATATGTGCATGATGAACTCAGACGGAAAAAAACTTCCTGACCCTACACAGAGAACCGACTTTCTTAGCTATGGATTCTATATAGTCATTCCACTTGAGGTCTGTTGTGAGAGTTAACCCGAGGAGGTGCAGTGTTTTGCTTTCAGGGAGATTAGCCTGATCATTGCTAATGGGGAGTAGAAGCGATTGTATGTGATGGTTAATAGATAGCAGCTTCGTTTTGGAAGCATTAAAATTCACGAGCCAATTCTTAATTGGAGGAGTCAGAGGGTTCACCAGTGTTTTTATATATTAGAACCCCGGAGGAGGACTTCCAGCAGGCAGGGATGCAAGAAGCAGAGAGGCAGTAGTTATAGAGTTTGAAGAGAACAGAGGAGAGTTCAGGGGAATATTTCTTCAGGACAATGATTGGGATTCTGTCGCCACCGCTCGTTTTATGGTGGTCAAGCTTTGAAATTATGTTAGAGACCACTGACGGGGTAATGCAGATGTCATTCAGTTTGGCCTTACTCCGGGGTGGGAAGTCGGGTACAGATACTTCAGATGTGTCCAGTGTCGAGTTGGTGGAGAATCTGCGAGCGAAGCGCTCAGTCTTGTCTGTTGTACAGTCTTGTCTGTTCGCTGATTAGAAGTGGGGTTGAGTGTTTGCTATTGTTTAGTACGTTATCTCAGACCTATCTCTATGAGAAGTATATAAAAGCCATTCGAAAATTTTTAATTTTATCTTATTTAAGAGGCTTTTTAGGCGTACTATAAGATCTCTGACTGATCTTTATGGTGAGTATACACAAGTCATTGAAGAAATTCCCATTACAACTTATTTCAATGTAAAAAGCTACAAACACGTTGTAGGGGAGATAATTTAAACTTGAGAGTTATTTCCCTTGTTATTAAACTTTATTTTAAACAGTCACTATAATTAAATTTCAAATTTTACGCTGCAAATGTTAGATATACAGATAAAACATTTTCAATGTTTCAAAGGATAGAAATGACATCAATTTTTAAAGTTTCATTTCGAGAACTGAATTTGCTTGAATTAAATTAGGCACTGCAAAAAAAAAAAAAAAAAAAGAAGAACACCGAACTGGAAAATCCCCTCACAGATGAAGAGACTTAAAACAGCAGAAATGTAGTTCCACAGGAGAATGTTGAGAATAACATGGATGGAACATGTAAACGACGATGAAATCTTAGGGAAACTAGAAACAAAAAGACCTACTATCAGAAAGAGAGAATTGAAATGTCTAGGATACATAACGAAGAAAGAGGACTTAGAAAATTTCATACACACAGGACATATTGAAAGCAAAAGAAACAGAAGAAAGCAAAACGTAACCCACCTAGACATCCTGAGTAAATGGATGGTAGAATAGCGTTTGAGAGAGATAAAACAAAACAACATTTATTAAGAGATACAATGGACAGGAAATTTTGAACAGCCATATTAGTTAAGGTCCTAAAAGAACACGATACATAAAAGAAGAAGGCTTTAAAAATCAGAAATATTCTCTCTTTCCTCGCACCTCCATTAGAGCTTTGATTTTGTGAGATGTTCTCACTTTGCCTAAGGGTAGATCAACATATATTAGTAACTCATTCTTGACAGAATAAAGTGGCCTTTTTAAAACGATACAATACTGGACAACAGTTATTTAACATCTTCGGCAAATTATTATTGTTTGATCTTATCTATAATTTTATTACTAATTCCTTCCAGGGCGTAGCAATTATCGGCGGATAAAGTGAGACCAGCGAACAGGGTTCAGTTTCCGGTCGAGGCCGATATGTTTACTTTCGCACAAATTCGCCCGGGAAATATATGATTCATGGCTTCTCTCTAACCAGTTAGGTAAACTGAGCTCTCTAGCCTTGGATAGCAGCCAATCTAAGTGAAGGACAACCCTGGATTCAAAATCGTGGAGAAGGCAACGAGAAACCAATCCATCATTTTTCCCCAAGGAGTCATGGGGAATTCACAAATAATAAGAAACGAAATCTGCGAAGAGTCATGATTGTCTACGCCCTGAAGGGACATGGCATTTGAAAATAAAATTATTCATCAGATTATTTGTTTTTCTTTTGTTTATTAAATTTTAACTGAGACCTAAAGTAAATGTTTTTTTTCCTGGGCAAATTATTTTAGATTAAGATAGATTTCCTGGAATTAATTATTGTATCTTTATTATTCTTAATCATTCAGTCTTTCAGCCAATATTGCAAGATTCTTCAATGTTCTATTTTTTCCAGTTTCACGGATATTTTGGGTACATTTTTTAAAATTTGATTTCCCACAGTTGTTAATGAAGAGCACATGCTTATGACTAACTTTCTACTCTTTGATTCGTGGGGATGTTCTTAATTCTTGTATCAGTTTTCTTCTTAATCATTCCACAAGTCGTTGTGGCCATTGGAATAATGGTTTTCTCTAAATGTCACATTCTATGTATGGGGTGAGTTATAATGTTGGAATTTGTTCTAGTAAACCTATAAAGTTCATTTTAAAATCCATTTGGTTATAGAGTAGGGCAGCAGCAGAAACAACACATTGGGTTTACTTTATTCCTCAACAGATGTACCCAGTAACATTTTGTGTATGAGCTACCAGGATAAACCCTTCTGTTTCCAGTTTCAGCTCAGATTTCCGCACTTTTGATGGGTAAGATAGTTATGAATCTCATGAACTTGTTTTCACAATGAATATCGACCAAGTAAAGGTTTTTATTATTGTTGTTGAGAGATAAATATTATATACTACTGTCTTGGGTATATATTTCTTCTTAAAAACACTTCTGTTTGGGCTTCACAATGTGACGAATGAATGACGATAAAAAACGATGAATGCTGCAACCACGAGGAAGACGATAAAATCTTCTCAACTTCGGCGCCTCTCACGACGATTGTGACGACAATTATACACAAAATTTTCGGGACGACGATTTAAAACTTTTCAAAACTTTTGGCGGTGATTAAAACCTCTGGGGCGATTATTAAACTTCACAAATTATAAATCATTTCGTCGGGGACCACTCAACCCGACTCCTTCATAAATCAATTTCACAATCAGGTTTTATGATTTTTTCTTAGTCATTTTTGTCTCTTTCATCTTCTTTCTCCTCCTCTTTTTCCTTGTCACATGACCAATAAACTGAAACAAACGCTTCGTTGAAAACAGTAAAACCGAACCCAGTTGTAAATAAAATATAAATATATTTTCCTTTTTTCAGTGACATGCCGTGGAATAAAGTGGAGAGATTCATTTGGTCAAAAGTCGTCAGCAACCTCTATATAGGGGAGACCCCGATTTTACTCAATCGTCCACCTCGATGGTTGCAATTAGACTCTCTTTAAAATCAAATTGCAATTACTACTAAAATTTTAATTGTCGGCATAACGTCACTTCTGCCGACTGACAGCCCTCTTCCGGTACAAACTTATCTGAAGCAGGAGCTGGCCTTAGATCTTGCCAGTCATGATAAAAATTCTGAATCCGAACATGCCCCCATTTCTGCACATGGTTAACACTTTCAATAAATATATATTTTTTCAAATTTCAACATCTGCGTTTCTAAGCGCAAATACACTTCACTTCAAAAATTCATGCTGCCCAGTTAATGAATCCGTAACAGAGAGAGAGAGAGAGAGAGAGAGAGAGAGAGAGAGAGAGAGAGAGAGAGAGATCGGCTGAATGACGACATGGTACAAATATGAGAAGTCCGGTATAGACATCATGACCCTCAATCCAATAAGAGTATATTGCACACATGCATCACAACAAAATGTGCAGGATATGTTGATAGATTTTGATAAAAAGCAGCGTATTACTTTGCAGGTGAATCCCATATAGAAATAACCTCAGGACGAGTAACCCAGTTCGCTCAGACGGTATTCTCAAATATCCGGATGTAAATCCCAAGTCGCTTTGACCACCTCATCCTTCAAACGGAAAGAAAGCAATCCATGATATGCACCCACTACTCTCGCACATAAACAGTGTGTAAGTCCCTGAAAATATTCCTAAAATGATTAAATCTAGCCAACTGACAAGTACATCTGTGGTAACTGAAAGAAATATTCACTATAGACCACCTTAATTTTTACCAAGAAAAAACATAGATGTTGACACTTTCAATCACTTAAAACCAGAAGAGATGAGAGCCATGCCGAGTGAAACATAAGTGCGTTTATTATTATTATGTTTTCCTTTTTCATCATATTTCTATTTCTGCTATGGTCGCACTACCTACCAAGTCTGTGGGAAGACCTAAGGCAGGTCATGGTGTGTTGTTATGGCTCCATTTCATGTTTATTCTATCTCTATCATCCCTAGCGTTACATAGATAAAGTTCCCCTTAGTGTGTGGGCTGTACTTAACAAGACAATTTTTTGTATATCTCTTTAGCTGGGGTTTTCAGGGATTCTTTCAATGTGTTGTTTTGTTCTTTTTTTATCATTCCAAGTGTACCTACTATCATTAGCACGATTCTTGTTTTCAATTTCCACATTTTTTCATTTCCTTTGACTTCTGTTGTATATACAATTTCTTTTTGCTCCCAACAAGACTAGAGTCTTAAGGTCAGAAATGGCTTCACAATATTTTCCACTGAGCATTTCTGCAGAATAAATTAATAAAAAAGTAAACAATAAACAACCTAAATCACATATACTTTACATAGATAAAGTCTCTCTTTAAGGTGTGAGCTTCACTTGTCAAAACAATTTTTGTATTTCTTTAAGGTATAAGCTACCAAAGATACCTTCAATGAGTCTAACAGAACCGTTTTCAATCAAATCGAGGTCTCCAACCAAAACTAGAATATGTCCCCAAATGCCATATTTTTTCACTTCAAGATCCTTGTATTTTGATATTTTTTGAAGATCTTCAAAGATAAATTACCGTCTGCAGGAATAATCTGATTTGTGGTCCGCACAATATTTTCCCGCATGTCTGAGTGATCATTTTTTTAGTTAACAAGCATTGTCCTTCTGTTTCAGCATTTACTCCTACGCTACGCAACCACTGATGAATATGAGGTTTGTCTACGACCGATTACTATGAAGAGACCATCATTTCTGAATTTGGTACATTGCATTTGTTTTTGCTTTCTGTTCTAGGATCTTTACCGCTACAATTGGTGCTATATTGATTTTTTGCTCTTCTTCGCCCACTTGAAATTCCATTTTGAATTTATTGTCTTCCTTTGTTGCTGAATAAAGTTTCTTATTTCTTTCATGTTCTTTGACACAAATCATCATCAAGTCTTCTGTAGTTTCCGGGTATTTTTAAAGACCGATTTTTCTAGCTTTTTAAAAAAAAAATAATTCCAAGAGAACTAATCTTCTGCCTCCTTCGGATCTGGACGCATACAGACGATCACTCACCTTAAAATTCAATGTTTGTCATTTCGCCGAAGTATCAATCAGTTAAGTGCCATACGTGATACACGCTTGGGCGATCATGTCTCGAAACAGACTGGGCAGAAGATTATCCCGAAGTAGGTTGCCATTGCTTTCTGCGGTAGACTGGTTGCCGACCAAGGCTATAGAACCCAATCTGTCCTGTTATTTAACCCATAACTGGAAGGAATAGGCGGATTAATACCTTTCCCAAGGGTATTTGCGTGTAAGTGAATGCAATGAATTCAGCTGGAATTCGAACTCGGCTCCCCGATTTCTCGTTTCTAGCCGATATCCAATGCACCACAACGCACCTCCGAAGTGTAAACAACTTTTTTTCAGAACGTTAAACATGTTGGATTTCGTACCAAAGAAAGTGTAATTGCGAAAACTTTTACTGCACGACTTTAATCAAAAGAAATCTGCAACTGATGCACACAGGATTCTTGTTGATACTTACGGCGACAATGCTCTGTCGGAAGCATTGGGTGCCGTACGAGTTGAAGCTGAGAGACGTCGAACGGCGTCTTATCACGCGTAAACAGCTGATTCAACGGCAGAAAAGGTAAGATGTTTTGCATCGTATCTTGACAGGCGATAAAAAGTGAATACGCTACGATAACCCTAAGCGCAGAAGAGCGTGGGGTAAGACCGGCCATGCATCAATATCGTCGGCAAAGATTCCGCTCTGCATTTGGTGGGATCAGCTGGATGTAGTTTATGATGAACGGCTTAAATTGACCAAACCCATCGCGAAAAATCACCATCGACTACAACTGATGCGTTTGAGCCGAGCATTGAAGAAAAAGCGGTCAATATATGACATGCCAAAGTGATTTTGCAACATGACAACATTAGGCCACATCCTGCAAAAAAGGTGAAAATCTACTTTGAAACGCTTAAATGGATAGTCTTAACCCATCCAGCGTATTCACCCGACATTGCCTCATCCGATTATCACTTGTTTAGCACATGGCCTGGCTTAGCACCACCTTAATTCTTATGAAGATGCCAAAAAACTGGTCGACTCGTTGTTAGTCTCAAAAGTGTTGTTTTTCCAACGTGGAATTCAAATGTTCTCAGGAATATAAAAAAAAGTAATGGCTAGCAATGGACAATAATTTCAGTGACATGTTTCTAACCAATTTTTCTAAATAAGACATTACTTTTCATGTAACATCAGTGAGATCTAATTGAAGGTTCTGATATTATTATTATGTCATTTTTTCATCATATTTTTATTTCTGCTTTGGTCTCACTACCAACCAAGTCTGCGGGGAGACCTAAGGCAGGTCGTGGCGTGTTGTTATTACTCCATTTCATGTTTTTCTATCTTCCCTATCATCCCTAGCATTACATAGATAAAGTTTTCCTTAGTGTGTGGGCTGTACTTAATAAGACAATTTTTTGTATATCTCTTAAGCTGGGGTTTCCAGGGATTCTTTCAATGTGTTGTTTTGTTCCATTTTTTATCATTCCAAGTGCACCTACTATCACTGGCACAACTCTTGTTTTCAATTTCCACATTTTTTCTATTTCAATTTCCAGGTCTTTATGTTTTGACAGTTTTTCAATTCCTTGATTGCTATGTTACAATCCGCTGGACAAGCCATATCAATTAATAGACAAGTTTTCTCCTTCTGGTTTTTAACAATAATGTCTGGCCTGTTTGCTTCAATTTTTCTGTCTGTGTAGATGGTGTAATCCTATAGAATGGTTACATCTTCTATTTCTGTAACTGGTGCTGGGTGATGTTCATACCATTGTTTGTTTACAGCTTTTCCATAATGTTTGCACATTGCCCAATGTAAATATTGCCCAACTCTATCGTGGCGATTTTTATATTCATTTGCAGCAAGCACAGAACAGCCTAAGATTAGGTGGTCTATTGTTTCTTGGTGTTTATCACAAAACCTGCATTTTGGATCCATATTATTATGCATAATATTTGCTTGAAAGTTTCTAGTGAAAAGACTTTGGTCTTGTGCTGCAAAAATAAAGCCTTCAGTTTCAGACTTTAATCCAGATGCACGTAACCATCGATGAGTATTAACTTTGTCAACATTGGATTTATTGGCACGTTCTGGATATTGGCCATGCAGAGGTTTGTCTTGCCAGCGCTGTTTCATCTGTTCAAGAGCTTTATCTTTGGCTTTTATTTTCATATTTTTTGCCGCAATAGTTGGTTCTTGGCTTCTGTTTTGCTTTTCTACAGAATCTACTAACTGTAAATCTTGTTTGTATTTACTGCCTTCTTTTATTATTGAATATTTTTTCTTTCTTTCTTCATGTTGCCTTACTAATTGTATCATCCGATCCTTTGTTGTTTCTATGTATGTTAGTAAGCCAATAGTTGTTGTCTTGTATGACAATTCCAGCTGAATAAGACCTCTTCCACCTTCTTTACGGGGTATGTATAGATGGTCTACATCAGCCTTTGGATGATGCATCTTATGCTTAGAAAGAAGCTTTCTTGTTTTAGCATCCATTCGCCTGATGTCGTTTAGAGTCCAGTTTAAGATGTTAAAGCTATATTGGACAACTGGGATTGCAAGGCTATTAATGGCCATGGTTTTGTTCTGAGAATTCAATTCAGTTTTTAATATCAGTCGTAGCCTTCTATAGCACTCTTTACGCACTATTTCTTTCATTTTTTTATGGTGAATGTTTTCACTC
This sequence comes from Ascarosepion bandense, assembly GCA_037127315.1. Taxonomy (NCBI): domain Eukaryota; kingdom Metazoa; phylum Mollusca; class Cephalopoda; order Sepiida; family Sepiidae; genus Ascarosepion; species Ascarosepion bandense. Next base: position 1,390,996 of record JBBBDQ010001470.1, read on the forward strand.
TCATTTACACCTAGCTATTTATAAGCTTCTTCTGGTTTCAATTCTTTTATTGTTACAGCAGGGTCTAAGCTAATTGAGGATGTTTCTTGTATTGATCCACGTAAAACTGTAGCTTTAGCACTTTAATTCAAATTGAATTTCATTCCAATGTCTTCTCTGAAGCATTTTACAGTTTGCAGAAGACCTTCCAGCTCATTATCATTCTTAGCATATAACTTTAAGTCATCCATGTAAAATAAATGGCTTATTTTCTTTTGGCCTATTTTATAACCACATTCTGTCTTATTAAGTTGACTGGTTAGTGCTATTAATGATATGCAGAATAGTAAGGGAGATAAAGAATCACCTTGAAATATACCTCTTTTGATGTTTATTTCATCAGACTTATAGGTTCCATTTATATGATTGAGGTAAAGGGTTGTTTTCCATATAGACATGCACTGTTTGATGAAATTGATGATGACGGGCGATATCTTGTATATATTTAAAGTCTTTAAAATCCAGGGATGTGGCACAATATCGAATGCCTTTTGATAATCTATCCAGGCAGTACTAAGATTTTTCTTTGTACTGTAGCAGTTTTCCAGGATCATTTTGTTAATTAGCAATTGGTCTTTACATCCATAACAGCCACGTTTGCACCCTTTTTGTTCAAGCGGTATCATGTCATTTCTTTCTAAGAATAAATATGTCTGTTTTGTTAAAATAGATGTTAATAGTTTATATGTTGTCGGAAGACATGTAATTGGTCTGTAGTTTTTCGGGTTGTTTGTGTCACCATTCTTGGGTAGAAGGATTGTAATTCCTTTGGTCATCCATGCAGGAATTTTAGTGGGATCGTCAACTATTTCTTGAAGTTCTTTGGCTAGTTTTTTATGTGCTGTATTTAAATAATATAGCCAAAAGTTAGGAATTTTATCTATACCTGGGAATTTCCAATTGTGTGCTTTTTTAGTGCAAATTTAACATCCTCTTCTGTAATTCCAGCCCATGTCTGTTCTGGTTTATTTTTCATTCGTTCTATCTCTTGTGCAATCCAATCTACTTCCTTGCTATGTTCTTTAGGGCAAGCCCATATCTTTTCCCAGAACTGTGTGATTTCTTCCATTCGGGGGGGGGGGGGGACTGTCACTTCAATTATTATTATTATTATTATTATTATTATTATTATTATTATTTTGTCAATTTTCATCATATTTCTATTACTGCTCTGGTTGCATTACCTACCATGTCTGTGGGAAGACCTAAGGCAGGTTATGGTGTGTTGTTATGACTCCATTTCATGTTTTTTCTATCTCCCCTATCATCCCTAGCGTTACATAGACAAAGTTCTCCTTAGTGTGTGAGCTGTACTTAACAAGACATCTTTTGTATATCTCTTAAGCTGGGGTTTCCAGGGATTCTTTCAATGTTTTTTTTTGTTTTTTGTTTTTTTTTCATTTTTTTATCATTCCAAGTGTACCTACTATCACTGGCACGATTCTTGTTTTCAGTTTCCACATTGTTTCTATTTCAATTTCCAGGTCTTTATATTTTGACAGTTTTTCAAATTCCTTGGTTGCTATGTTACAATCCGCTGGACAAACCATATCAATTAATAGGCAAGCTCCTTCTTTCTGATTCTTAACAATAATGTCCGGCCCACTTGCTTCAATCTCCTTGTCTGAGCAGATGGTGCAATCCCATAGAATGGTGACCTCTTCTATTTCTTTAACCGGTGCTGGGTGATGTTCATACCAGTGTTTGTCTACAGATTTTTCATAGTGTTTGCACATTGACCAATGTAAATATTACCCCACTCTATCGTGACGATTTTTATATTCATTTGGAGTAAGTACAGACAATCCTGAGATTAGATGGCCTATTGTTTCTTGGTATTTATCACAGAACCTGCATTTTGGATCCACATTATTAAGTATAACATTTGCCTGAAAGTTCCTAGTGAAACGACTTTGGTCTTGCGCTGCAAGAATAAAGCCTTCAGTCTCAGACTTTAATCCAGATGCACGTAGCCATCGATGAGTATTAACTTTATCAACATTGGATTTATTTGTACGTTCTGGATATTGGCCATGCAGAGGTTTGTCTTGCCAGCGTTGTTTCATCTGTTCAAAAGCTTTATCTTTGGCTTTTATTTTCATATTAGTTCTTGGTTTCTGTTTTGCTTTTCTACAGAATCTACTAAATGTAAATCTTGTTTGTATATACTGCCTTCTTTTATTATTGAATATTTTTTCTTTCTGTTTTCATGTTGTTTGACTAATTGCATCATCCAGTCCTTTGTTGTTTCTATGTATGTTAGTAAGCCAATAATTGTTGTCTTGTACGACAATTCTAGCTGAATAAGACTTCTTCCACTTTCTTTACGGGGTATGTATAGACGGTCTACATCAACCTTTGGACGATGCATCTTATGCTTAGAAAGAAGCTTTCTTGTTTTAGAATTCATTCGCCTGATATCGTTTAGAGTCCAGTTTAAGATGTTGAAACTATATTAGACAACTGGGATTGCAAGGCTATTAATGGCCATAATTTTGTTCTGAGAATTCAATTCAGTTTTTAATATCAGTCGTAGCCTTCTATAGTACTCTTTACGCACTATTTCTTTCATTTTTTTATGGTGAATGTTTTCACTCTCATTTACACCTAGCTATTTATAAGCTTCTTCTGGCTTTAATTCTTTTATTGTTACAGCAGGGTCTAAGCTAATTGAGGATGTTTGTTGTAGCGATCCACGTAAAACTGTAGCTTTAGCACATTTATTCAAATTGAATTTCATTCCAATGTCTTCGCTGAAGCATTTTACAGTTTGCAGTTGACCTTCCAGCTAATAATAATAATAATAATAATAATAATAATAATATATACTAATATATACATATTTATTACAGTAAGCTTCACATAAAAATAACATACCTCAAAATAACGTAAGTAATATACACTCCTGATCAAAAATTTAAGACCACTTAAAAATCTTTCAAAAGAATTTTTTTTTACAGATAGATTTTAAACTCCTCCCACTTAAGGTTACTAATACTACAATCTAAATGTTATGGAAACAAAAGCTACATTCCAAACATTTTATTTAGAAATTTACATTTTTAGAAAATGAGGCGATTTACGCATGATCAAAATTATAAGAACAGGGGTGTAAATTGTTAGATCTATGGTAATTCCAATGTTTTTAGTTCAGTTAGAGATTAGCAATCACTGCGTAAAGGTGTTACCATGCCTAAAGCAAGCAAACTTACCAAAGTTGAGTGTTCTCGAATTCTAGAATTCCATAAGCAAGGTTTGTCACAGCGGGCAATCACAGCTAAGGTAAATCGCAGTAAAACTGTGATTTGCAACTTTCTAAAGAACAGTGAGAATTATGGAAAAGCAAAATCCTCTGGTAGGCCCCAAAAGATTTCTCCTGCATTGAGTAAGAGAATAAGACGGGTTGTTATGAAAGAGGCAGGACTTTCTTCTCGTCAAATTAAGGCAGTTACAGATGCTGATTGCAGTCCTGTAACCATCAGACGACACTTACGACAAAAAGGCATGGTAAATAAAAAGCGTAAACAAATTCCTCGGCGGCTTCCACAAGGTGGACTACTTAAAGTTTGGTTGTGAATACCAAACATGGTACGTTGAGAAGTGGAAGAAAGTCCTGTTTTCTGATGAGAAAAAATTCCATCTAGATGGTCCTGATGGCTTCCAACGATATTGGCATAACAAAAACATGCCTTCTGAAATTTTCTCCACACGTCATAGTGGTAGAGAGTCCCTAATGGTATGGGGTGCCTTTTCTTGCAGAGGGACGATGGAGCTCCAGATGGTGCAGGGTTGTCAAACAACGGCTGGTTATGTTAGCATGCTACAAAAAGCATCATTGATGATGGAGGGCCATCGTTTGTGTGTGGATGGATGGTTATTCCAACAGAATAATGCTGCAATCCACGCTGCAAGGCGGACCTTGACCTTTCTACAAGAAAATGGGGTCCATCTCTTTTTGAATCTTGACCTGAGCTGCTAGTTGACTGTTTTAGATGGATGACATTGAAATTTAAAATTTAAAAATTAGGGGTGGAATATATATATATATATATATATATATATATATATATGTGTGTTTTTTTAGGATGTTTTTATCTGGTTGGTAGTTGGAGTGCATCTGGCTACGGTATAAGAGAGTGATATGTTTAGGATTGGTTGGGTTAGTATCATGTGTTGTTTTTTCCATGTTAAGCTTTTTAAGAAAATAATGTATTTGTTCATCAACTATGTAGTTGGGAAAATTATTATTGATGAGTGTCTGTTTTATGTTTTTTATTTCCGTGAAGGATTAGGTCTCTAACCAAATTTTCCAATATAGCTTTCCATTCATTATTAAACATTACAGGTAAGAAATCAGTTTTCATGTAGTTCTTCAATCAACATACACTTTTTTCTTTGTGGTGATTAGAGGTGATAGTTACTTTCATATATTTAGCTGATGTTCTTCATTTTCTTCACGGTTGTCTCTGTCTATCAATCACAGCAGCAACATCTCATTTTTTTGATCTTTAATACCCTTTCGATTATCACAAGTCTCTTTTTGCGATATTCTTAAATCTAGTTTTTTTGTTTATCTTGATAATGATTTTAAAATCTTTTTTTTTTTTTATTGTACTATGATTTCTGCTCAACTTCTTCTCAGTTTCCAACGTTTTTCCCATCGCACAACAATTTACAATTTCTCCTTTCTCTTTCGAGCTAATATCATTCTCACGAGACATGGAACTCTTTATAATTTCTGAATTAATATATATATATATATATATATATATTTAGTATATCGAGGCAGCAAGTAATTTTCTAGACATATGCTATTAAATATAAGAGACAATGAATGTCTATTATGTTTAATCATGAGCCGTTCTAAACGTCGTATTTTTGCTTTAATTTCAGTTGAAAATATAGTCATCCGTAGACAGATCTGTTTCGATATATATATATATATATATATTATTTTCAATCGACTTCACCCCCAGCGAGGCAACAAAGCCACTAACACGCAAGGAGATACTGGGAAAGAATCAAACAACAGAAACATTACGCAAGGGAGAGAACAAAAATGAGTAATCAGGAGGACTTTAGATAGCGATTGACATTGCATTTAAAATGTATGCAGATTAAAGTTGGTTGAAAAGCATGGAACCGAAAGAGAGTTCTACAAGCGAGAGGCGCCAGAAAATAAGCTTTGATGAGATCTCGACGCCAGTCTAGTACTGCACATAATTCATTAAGTCTAGGTACCATAACGAAAAGCTCATCTGAAAAATTACAATTACAATGAAAGTATTTAGAGAAAAGACACGGACGTGAATGTTGCGGCTGTAAGTAACTGAAACCAAGATCAGGAGCAATGCAAATTCTTATCAAGGATATCTAGATATGTAGCAGGAGGACCAGACTATATGTAACCGCGATATTTTAAATATATATACTAGTGTGCCTATGCCTCGAAGAAAATACCCGTAGCAGTTATGTAATTGACTTCTATCAACAAAAGTATATGAACTTATGAACAGTATTTATACTAGTCGGACGGTTGTTCTCATCTTTATTGCCATATTCCTTACTTTTCGGCAGTTGTACTCAAGCTTTCTTTAGAGGATTTGAATTTCGAACCGAACCATTTATTCCAATCAACTGAAGAAAGATGGAGCGTACAATGACTGAAACGTCGTGAAGATAGAAAATGGCAATGAGGACAACAATTTGAACTATGTAAATAATGTAAATACGGCCACATCTATGAATTTTGTTTTGTGCATTTCTTGCGTTTATCATGGCGGCGGTATTCTCATTTCTCTTTTTGTTGAATTGCTATTCTGTTTATTTTCTTAGACGTTTTTCAATTCACATTCTCATTTTTCCTTTTGTTGAATTGTTCTGTTTCTTTTCGAAGACGTTTTTCCAGACACATTGTGATTTCACATTCTGTTGCATTGCTCTACTGTTTCTTTTCTGGGACGTTATTCCATTCACATTTTTATTTCTTCTTTCATTGAATTACTCTCCTGTTTCGTTTTGAAGACATTCTTTTATTCACATTCTCATTTCTCCTTTTCTTGAATTGCTCTCCTCTTTATTTTCGAAGACGTTTTTCCATTCACGTTCTTATTTCTTCTTTTACTGAATTGCTGTCTTGTTTCTTTTTGTAGACGTTCTCATGTTCACAATCTCATATCTCTTTTTCTTATATTACTCTCCTGTTTATTTCCGAAGACGATTTTCTTTTAATATTCTCATTTCTTTTTTGTTGCATTGCTCTCCTGTTTATTTTCAAAAACGTTCTTCCATTCACTTTTTCATTTCCTCTTTTGTTGAATTGCTCGCCTGTCTCTTTGCGAACATATTCTTATATTCACATTCTCATTTCTATTCTTGTTTCTTTTTTGTCGCATTGCACTCCTGTTTCTTTTCGAAGCCGTTTTTCTATTCACATTGTCATATTTTCTTTTTTTTTTTTTGTGTTACATTCTTCATCTGTTTCATTTTGAATTCTTTCAGCTACACATTTTCTCATAGCAGTTCATCTTGTTAAAGCTTCCTCATGATTCATTTCCTCTTCTTTGTCTTGCTCTTTCTCTCTTTCTCTCACTAGGAGGTCTGCTTTGCCTTCATTACTCTCTTGTACGTTAGTTTGTCTCACCTCTTCTGGTTTGTGCTCTTATTGCTTCACAGTGTTCCTGTAATGCCTATGAATATCTTTGACTCTCAGCCTCCTGCCGTGCATGTATCCGATCCTGAGGTAAGCGTATTAGCTGCCTTCATTTTCGTTCTCATTTTAATCTCTTTTTTCAAGGATATTTTCCATTTTATGATATTCCCCCGGCGAAATTTTCTTAAATATACAAAATAATGTAATACATAAAGAATTATTTAAATTCAATTCTATATTTATAGAGAAAATTTGTGCTGAATCTTGAATATTAATGTAAAACTAAACTGTATTTAAATAATTAATATTTAACTTATGATTACATCTACAATAATAATACTAAATTTAACCCTAAATAATTATTCAATTATATAATAAGAGGGTTAAATTGTGTTGAATTTAGGATGCCATAAATGGACATATTCAGATGAAATATATAATGACTAATGCATTTTCTGTGGCAACATTAATAAAACACAATGTTACATTTCTGAATACATTTATTATTTGTAAAGAAATGCCATTTTATCTATGATTCATTGATTACTCCTGGTATTATACAAATCGCTTTTTGCTCAATATCTTCTTTGTGAAAAATTTCAGGCGTTTAACGGGGAAATTGAAATATCTCTTGGAAGTAAAAAGATAGCAACATAATAACAAGGACACCAACGACTAAGCCCATTTCAAGACTAAATTAAAGCAAGACAATCTTTTAATAGACAACGATATCTGAGTGCCTCACATTAATACTGCAACCTAAGAAACGTAGCGTAAAGGAATTGATTAACTAAATGGTTCATTCTGCAGGGTAACTACTTTTTTTCTAAATGCATTCGTTATTTTATTTGTATAGAGTATTAAAAAGACTAAGGGAAGTAATAACTCATAGATTTAGTAACTTAAGTTGATTTACTTCCCTTCACACTACAGTTTGAACAGGAAATATATAAATACATGCCGATTACTATTATTATATAGTTTGATTAGATGATTGATGACAATTTTTCTATATTATTTAATGTTATCAGGAAAATATAGGTATTCTCTTTTATGAAGAAAGTATTAAATTATCTCCCTTTATCATATTTAATAGGAAGTATATAAATCAGTAAACATTAATAATTATTGCATAATTTGATAATTTTATTAATTCATATTATAAGAATTCGTAGACCAACTTTCGTTTTGATATATATATATATATATATATATATATATATATATATATATATAGAGAGAGAGAGAGAGAGAGAGAGAGAGAGAGAGAGAGAAAGAGGGGGTGGAGAAGGAAAGTCCATTCAAAAATGTATAAATACTTCAGAAAAGAAAAAACCTGGACAGATATTGTAATATTAAATTTATTCAGACATCAGGAGATTAACACAAGTTACTTTGAACTCTAAAATCACAACAGATGCTCAAAATCGTGGTCTTTAGCTTCTAGACATTTAGTGTGACGAACTACTGCTTGGGGTAACGTTAACCAAAGTTTCCAGTAAGATTGCTCCACACGCATTTTCAATTTATTTTTTTAAGGACCTTCAATGTAGTCAGTTTTCTGCGATACACAACACCCTTAATGTAAACAGTGTTATCGTAATTTCATAAAACTACGAATACAAATTTTTTCTTTCCAAAGGTGGTGTGTATACATGTTTTGGCTCATGACTCATTTTGTGTATATATATATATATATATATATATATATATATATATATATATATATATATATATGTGTGTGTGTGTGTGTATGTCTGTGTTATGAAAAGATAACACGGACTAGGATATAATGTTGAATAGTATATTCTCGGGAAACGAAGTATAAAGATAAATGTGGACTGGAGAGTACTTTCACTCGCAGGAGTCCTGACTCACTCATTCACTCACTCTGTGGCTACTACTCAGTGATTCCCCACTCAGAGTTGGTAGCCAATTATAAGGTGTGAACGAGTCCATTTGTAGATAGGTACCCACAATTTAGGTACCTCCACTCATCGACTCATTCACCGTAAAAACACCAGTGCATGATGGCAAAAGGACCCAAATTTAATAAAACACATTTTTTTCGTCAAAATATTTATGTTATTATTAAGAGCAAAGATCAAAGTTTTTTTCATTATTTTTTAAAAATTAATTCTTTCTAACGCGTTCAAAATTTTGGTTATTTTTTTTTTTTCGTCAATTGTTCACCCGATGTTTACTAGAGGTTACTACTATGGCAAGCGTAATATAACGCAAGTCATTTTTTGGCGAACGACACATTAATTTTTGGTGAACATCTCATTAATTTTGAAATTCTTTCAAAATTCAAATAACTGTCTAAATTTAATGACTTTCAGAACTTATTCACAAATGAATAAAGTTATTTATTCAATTTTTATTTTTAGAAAATCTTTGCAAAAATAATTTTTTTACATCTGCTACCTCGCCCCTATTAAATTTCATGAAATTCTAAAAATTCGATATTGATCACAAATCTTGTTTTATTAGTTAAATGCAGGACTCCTTAGAAAAGGCAAATCATGTAAATTTTTTTCAAAAAGTAGCCACATTTCCGAAAATCTGGTACAAATCTAAACTTATTTATAAATGGAACTTTTGTGTGTGTGTGTGTCTGTGTGTGTGCGTACCTATAGACTCCAAAACGGCTGAACCGATTTTCTTGAAAATTTACACAGTTGTACTATAAGCGTATGCGAGTGTTCTTAGCTAGGTTTTGTGTCAAGGTACCCCCGATAAATATCGAAAATTGATAATAAAAAAAATCGGGTTATAGAAGAAGTGGTTTGATTTTAATCAAATTTGATACACTCATAGACAAAGACATAAGAAACGATATTCAGAAGTTTCAAGGTTGCAGTTCTTACAATAGTGTAGAAAATCGATAATATATATATATAAAAGGCAAGATGTTTGTGTGTGTGTCTGTTTATCTGCCTGTATGTCTGTATTTTTTCAGCCCTTTTCTTTTAGTTTTTGCTTCGGGTTTGACTCTAAGTAGGTATAATTGTAGTTCTTAGTCTCAGCCATGATACCATTTACTCAGAGGACTTATTTAGCCTTCAAAATTCAGTTTACGACGATAAAACTTATTTGATATTGATACCAGGAAATCAAAATTTGACTTACATCCAATCATTTTTCATTCAGTCTACAGTTTCGCTTTAACTGGAAACAACTATTGCTTTTTAGTCTTTCATGCCAACGTCCAAAGAGTCTGAGCTCCAGAACCATGGATTAGTCTTAAAGATTTCATTACACCCGAGCAACGCCGAGCTATACTGCTAGTATTAAAATAAAAAAATACCTTAAAACTACGGCATTCTTAATCTAGATAAATTTTTAATTGATTTTATAAATAATATATATTACGGATATCATATTTCGGAGAAAAAAAATGTTTTTTCGATGAATAATGAATTTTTATAAGAATTGTTTTCGTTTTTTTCTTTGCTAATATTGAAGAGTTATAAAGTTTCAAACATCACAACCGTTGCAGGGTTGGGCGTTTTTAATATTTTACACGTTACCTGGGGTTTTCCGCCATTCTTTTCTTTTAATTTCCACACATAGCTGGCTAGTTTCGCGCTATTTTTAAGTTGTTCTAGTTTGAATGTGAACTTGGGATTATTCCACCATGTTTTAAAACTGCCTTCAGTATATCCTAAGTATATTTGATCTTTTACTTCTGCTCTGTAGATGAATCTTTCATTTTTACAAACTTCTTCAAGCGGACATTTTTTTCATCTCTTCAGTTACATTTTTCATTAACCGTATTCAGCATTACGCTGTTTTTTAAATTTTTGGTATTTTGCCTCTTTATGTGATTTTCTAAATAAGAAGTACAGCTGTAACTTAATTTAACCGTATTTCTATAAAATATTTTGTGTGGGGAAGTGTTTGTTAAGTAGTTAAAAAAAATATTTTTCCTATTTTGGACATTAATTCTAAATCAAAATTCTATACCTTTAGGAATGTTTTGGATTATATTGTTGGGGTGGTTTGATCCCCTGTTTACCTATCTTAATGGTAGCGTAACCGGCTGATTTTCCCTACCTAATATATATATATATATATATATAATAAAAGCAATTAAAAGCTTGTCTAATTAAATAATGCCATAGTTTTATTACATTTTTATTTTACTATTCGGTTCAGATTTTCGGAAAAATCTAACTCTTTGCAAAAAAGATTTACATTCCCCAAGGAGTCCTACATTTAACAAATAAAACAAATTTTCGATACAAAATTTAATTTCTTGTAACTTGATGAAATTATGTGAAGATATAAAAAAAATAAATTTTTACCAAGATTTTCTGAAAATAATAATTTTAAAACTAATTTCATTTATTTGTAAATAAGTCCTGAATATTTCATTAATCCCCGAAAATTATTTGATTTTTTCAAGAATTTCAAATTAATGTTTTTCGTAATTTTATTTGGTATAAACTCCGGTATAGAAATCTTACTAGATAAAAATATGCGCCCTCCGATAGCACGAAAATATTAAATATACTGCTTAATAAATAAAGGGAGGGTTTACTTAAATAAGAGTATCGAGTAAAAATAATGTTTAATAAAATCTGTTGGACTAATATTAGCAAAACAAAATCCATCATTTTCTTTAGACATTTATACACAAATCAATTATCCAAACAGAACATGTTATTCTTTTTTATTTATCGTAAGTATGAATAAGGGGATTTATTTAATATGCTATGAAGGTTAAATAGGTGCTTTCTTTTACATTTTCTTCTTCTAAGTGCTGTGTTCCTTCAGGACGTAGGCGACCATGGCCTTGTAGTTCTTAATCTACTTTTTTTACTTACCCCCCAAAGCCTGCTGTCGCATCAATTTGCTCACGTCCATCAAATATGTTATACGTTGCTTTTCCTTGTCTCTCTTTCCCGCTATCTGTCTTGTGCGTATCAGATTCTCTAAACCCTCCTTCCCAGAAACTTCAGCTTTCTTTTCCTGATATTAAGTATAAGTTTCCCTTTTCGTTTCCATTCTAACCTCGTAATAGTTAGCAAGCTTGTCTTGCTAGAACCTATTACAACTGAATAGTGAGTTTAATCCTCACTAGGTACCCCATACTTTCGGCCTTTTGTCACATCTAACGAGCGCTTAGAAAATTAACCTTCCTCTCCAAAACTTTGTCGTTGCACACATGTTCGGTCCATGCTATCATCAAGATCCTTCTGTAAAACTACATTTCCGTTGTTTCAATTCTTTCCTTCATCTTTGAAGAAATTGTCCAGCATTCGCTGTCATATTGAAGGACAGGCATCACATAACAATCCAGTACTCTTTTCTTTGTTTCCAACGAAATTTTCATGTCTCTCAATACTCTGCTTAGGGCACCTCCACGTAGTGTAATGGTTAGCAAGCTTGTCGCGTTAGAACCTATTACAACTGAGTAGTGAGTTCAATCCACAATAGGTGCTCCGTACATTCAGCCTTGTGCCACATCTAAGCAGTGCTTAAAATATCAATTCTCAATACTCTGCTTGGCTTTTGAAATGCGTCCTTGGCCACATCAATGCGTCTTCGGATCCACTGAATTTTAAAAATATGGCCCGTGTGATTTTCATCGAAAAAACTCTGTCTGTTCTCAAACAGTGAATACAGCTCTCTTTAAAACAGTTCTTTCCCCCGCCCATATAATGATGCGTTTAGAGACCGAATGGATTAAACTGGTCTTTTCAATACGAAAACTAAGGGAAAATGTGCTAAATTTAACTTATGGTCATCAACAAAAAGAAAACCTCAAAATACCAACTGCAGGTCAGAGAAACTAAAATAAAACAAGTAAAGAAATTTAAATACCTGGGAAGCGTCCTGACAGAGGATGGAAAGTGCAACACTGAGATCTGAAGACGCATGGGCATAGCCAATGACACATTTCAAAAGCTAACCAAAGTACCGGGAGACAAGAAAATCTCATTGGAAACAAAGAAAAGAATGCTGGACTGCTATGTGATGTCTATCCTTCTGTATGGAAGTGAATGTTGGACGATCTCTTCAAGGATGAAGGGGAGACACGAGGCAGCAGAAATGTGGTTCTACAGAAAAATGCTTAGGATACCATGGACCGAACTTGTGAGCAACGATAAAGTGTTGGATAGGATACAAACGAGAAGAAAACCCATACTTAACATCAGGAAGAGACAACTGAGGTTCTTGGGACACGTAATGAGGAAGCAGTGTCTAGAGAATCTAATACCCACAGGACAGATTAGAGAGACTGGGTAAAACAGCGTGAGACATGTTTGATGGGCCTGGGCAAATTGATGACGGAGTGGGTTTTGGGAGAGAAACCAAGAGGACAAGTATTGAGAGCGACAAGTGACAGGATTAAATGGAAGTTCATGATCGCCTGCGTCCTGAAGAGACACAGCACATGAAGAAGGAGAAATGACAACGATTCGCTTCAACTGAGTTCGACTTAGACCCGCCATTGCTTTGGGGATTATTAAACAAACATATACAAATGTGAATAAGATTAACCAAAAACAAGAATACATTCAATAATTATTCATTTTCCAGCATATGTTTAATAAAGACTTTAAACAGAAATGCTGTTATAAAAACAGTTATAAAAAGATTATTGTATTCGTGTCATCAAAAATGACGGCCATTTTTAGAAAGATTTAATCGTGAGATGCAATGAAACAAAACTTTTGAAACAAATGATTGAGATTTAGTAAAGCGGATATAAAGAACTCACGACTAAAATAGAAGCCAATGAATCATTTAATTAATCCGTTCCCTTTATATTCTTTAGACATTCAATGGTATCTATAAGTCATTGATTATTCCTGGTATTATATGAATCGCTTTTTGCTCAATATCTTTTCACGTTAAAAATATCATGTGTTTAATATAACAATCAAATGGAAACATATCTAGAAAGAAAAAGGTTAGCAACAGAACAGCAAAGACAGCAACGACAAAAACTATTTCAAGACCAATTTGAAGCAAGACAATCACTTAATAGAGAGAGGTGTCTGAGTGCCTCACATCAAAGGCTTGAACAAATAAGACTGCAATCTAAGAAACATATGAAATGATTAATTAAACGGTCGATTTTGCTCAGAAAATAATTTTGTCTAACTGCAGATGAATATTTTATTTGTATAGATTATTAAAACGACTAAGGGAAGTTATAAATTTACTAACTTTTGATTTACATTCTTTCCCACTACAGATGAGACAGCGAATATATAAATAAATACGTATGAATATTAGATGATTATTAGATGATTTGTGATTATGATACGGAAGATAAAAACATGCTTTAAAAGTTGTTAGGAGCAGAAAGTTCACCATATATCTGGCATGTAGTTTTGATGGTGTAATGCGATTACGTCATCAAGACTATACACTGCTTAAGAGTCTAAGTCAAGTGACTCAAATACGCGATCGCAGGACGAATACGATCAGTGGTTTATCTTTCTGTGGCCTACGGAAAACCATCTTTGTAACCAATATTTTCCTCTAGTTTTAATAAGTTTAATAAATGTGTCTCTTGCTAGAGATCCCTAAAACGAAAATTTCTAGAAAGTGCCTTGATCTCAAGGTCATCCATTGTTAATTTACGCCCTGGCTCTTACAACCTTTTACCGTTCTTCTTCCATACTTTTGTAATAGCATAACTGACCTTCACCTACTGACTAACAGTTGATCAATTTTAAGGTCAGCAGGGTTTGTAGTTTTTCCTCTACAAAGAACGAAACAAAACTCGTCCTCCCCACCACCACATATTCTTTATTAGTCACGTGATGAAAGGGTACAAATATGCTTTGCGTCAATGTTTTCAGTTACATTTTTTTTTTAATTTATAAGAAGATAATAAATTTAGTAACTCATATTAGGGAAGGCTGAACGAATGCTGGATAATCTCATCAAAGATGGAGGAAAGACTTGAAGCAACCTAAATGGGATTCTACAGAAGGATTCTGAGCATACCATGGACCAAACATGTGAGCAACAATGAGGTTTGGGAGAGGATGGAAACGAAAAGGAAACTAAGATTTAAGATCAGGAAGAGACAACTAAAGTTTCTGAAACGCGTAATGAAGAAGGAAGGCTTGGAGAAACTGATACTTACAAGACGGATAGAAGAAAAGAGGGGAAAGCAACCCATGGTATACTTGATGGGCTTAAGCAAGTGGATGGTAGAGCATGGTTTGGGAAAAATAACAAGAGAAAAGGTGTTAAGAGCTACAAGGGATAGGAGTAAGGGGACACGATCGCCTACGTCCTGAAGAAGGAGGTCTCCGTTACCGAAAATTCCCTCTTTCCTCATTTATGAATATGTTTCAAACTAATTTTAAAGCAATAAATGTGCTTCTTTAAAGGCTTCCCAAACCTCTATGATGGTGCTTATAGCTTCCCAAACCTCGATGATGGTGCTTATAGCCTCTCAATTTGTTATAGCCTGATGACAGGCCTGCTTCTGGCCCACTACACTTCTTCCTCAGCTCATAATGACCTTTTTGTGTCCCTGAGTTCGAAATCCTCAGATCAAAGTGAAATGACAAATACTAGAAGAAACTAGCATAGATAATTCTCCTCTTTCAGAAACTCTTTTTGGATGTCGACAGTCAATCTCTCTCTCTCTCTCTCTCTCTCTCTCTCTCTCTCTCTCTCTCTCCATATATATATTTATTTATTAAGAGGGAGAAAGAGGGAAAGAGTAAGTGAGTGAAAGAGAAGAAGAAGGCTTCATTAAAATCTAAAAATTTCAAATATTTTTGAAAATTCAAAATTTAAACACGTATTGACTATATGAATCTTGAAACGTTCTCGGCACGACTCATTTTCCAAAATCATATATTTGAATAAGATAACGATATAACCTCTCCACATTAATCATATATATATATATATATATATATGTGTGTGTGTGTGTGTGTGTGTGTGTGTGTGTGTGTGTGTGTGTGTGTGTGTGATTAATATGGAGAGGTTTTTGACTTAGCTGAGCAGTGTTGTTTCAGTAATGTCGACTTCGAAGTTTCGTAAAGGCACAAAAAAACAAACATCAAAATCCCTGAAGACTGAAGACGTCTCAATAATGCCTTCACGAAATTTGACGTCGACATGACTCAAACAACACTGTTCAGTTAAGTAAAAAACCTCTCCACATTAATTCTATTATCTTTGTCTCGATGTCGAGCACTTTATGACAAAAACTCTACTTGCCTAAAATGCCTTTCTACCAGTAAACTACTAATAAAACAGCAATGTTGGCACTATGCATCATTCCAATTTAACACTATGTATGTATGTATGTATGTATGTATGTACCTCCAAGGATTCGCTAAAAAGTGAACATACATGAAGAAAAAAATTCCCCGAAGTTTATTTTAGTTCTTGTTACAATTCCAATCATCGCTTTTTTAATACAGTAAACATTGCCGAGGAATGAAGGTAGTTAAAATAATAGCGGTATCAAGGGAAGAACCGTCCTTTTGACTCTTCGTTTTTTACAGTTACGAAGATGCATGTTTGCCGAAATAATGTATGATTTGATGACATTATATGTTCATTCATTTTTTTATTTATTTAGGGCCGCTCTATATCATATGCTATACGCCTTACACAAGAATAATCACGTCATGATGTATTTTAAAGAGCATTCTACTTATTAAACTGATCTGCAGCCGTATTCAACACTAAGAGATAACTTAGTGCCAAATTCTTGATTAGCGGAAATGTCGTTGTACATATTGTATTTATAAATTACCATATTACCAGCTAAGGACATGTGTTGCTCTTACAAAGATCTTATCTATCGTAGTGAACTACGGATGTGGATTTGATTTGAGTCAGCTCAGCTCGGCTATAAATGGCAAAACTCCATGTGCGATAGCCAAAATTAGAAACGAACTCATCCTTAGAGTATGCAAAATCGAAATACTTCACCAAGTACTCAGAAATGTCCTTTCGTATATACTCGTTTCAGCTCATATATTGCTGAATAGAAAATATGATATACAAATCTGGATTTTAGACTAATAGTCCGTAGTTGAATGACAAAATGAAAAAAAAAAAAACTCTTACGTTACCCGTCTCGTCCGTCTAAATGATTTATTTCGACTAATAACGATTTTATTTCTAAATTTGTACACACACACACACACACACACACACACACATATATATATATATTTTTTTTTTCTTAATCGATATCACCCAAAACAAGGCAGTATAGCCAGTAAAACGCAAGGGGTTACAGGGTGTGGAGAATTAGGAACAGAAACGTTAATGGTGAACAGAAAGAGATAAGAAAATCTAGATTGAAATTTTTGCTGCTAAAACTTTGCTGGAAAGCATGGAGCCAGAAGGAAGTTCTACGAAAAGTGCTAGAAAAGAAACAAATAGCGTAGAATTTACGGTTAAATCTAACCAGCTAACTGTAAATTAATGAAATCTCGACGCTACTTTTTGATTATTTTTTTCTTTAGCCATTTCAATAAAGAAAATTCACATATTCAAAAAACAAAGATTCATGTAAAGTATGTTATTACATCCCGAGACTAGCAATTTTATTTTCAGAATATTTAAAACATTTATATGCACAAACATACATCTATATCAATATTTATGTAATTAATGTTGAATGATAATGAAATGTGGCTACGTTTTAATCAACCTTTCTTGGTTTCTGCAGTAGAATTTTTTGAGACAATTTGTATTGGCTTAAATATAAGATGTACCCGAGCCACAAAAATCGGGATACGGCACAAGGCCGATTTTTAACGTGGGGCATTCCGAGACTCTACCCTTCGGCTTAGACTCATCTGGGTTCCTCTCAGCTCGAAAGCGGAATCAGATTTGGGGAACTCGGTATTCACCTAAGTCTTCCATAAAGGTGGGCATGTATCACAAGGCCGATTTTTATGTGGGTTATTCCGACGAGCATACGCTCAGCTAAAAACTCCACGTAGACTCCATATAGGCGGGGCCGTACTTTTTTTTTTTTTTTAATCATCTCACCCCAAGCAAGGCATTCCACTGCCACTATTGCGCATGGGGCTACATAGGGGAAGGTAAACAGAAGGAGTGGTTAGACATAGGGAATGTCAGGAAGAAGGTGACAGATGAGTAAGGATAGCGAGGATGAGGGTTGGGCAGATGGGAAGAGTGTTTGATAGAATGGGAGCAGGTTAGTGTGTTAGGAGATGTCTATTGACCTTACATTTAAACTCCTGGAGATTGTAGCCGTCGGGGAAGCAATCGTTTGGAAGAGAATTCCACAGTCGGGAAGTGCAAGGAAAGAAACTGTTGGAGTAGAAGTTACGGCTGCATTTTATCGGTTTCACTGTAAAAGGGTGGGATCTAGTTGCTAATCTAGTATCTCGTTCAAATTCGTATTTAGGGGGAATTAGTGATCTAAGTTCATCGGAGCAGAAGCCGTGAAAGTATTTATAGAAGAGACACAGGGAAGCTACGTCGTGCCGGTGGGAGAGAGATTGCAGGCGGTCTGCTAAGTCGGTATCTATCACATTACAGACCCTCCTCTGAACCTTATCGAGAAGCCCGAGGAGAACAGCAGGGGCACCCGACCAGATATGGCAGCAGTATTCAATACACGGGCGGATGGTAGATTTATAAATGTGCTGGATAGATTTAGACGGAAAAACTTCCGGGCCCTACACCGACTTTCATAGCAGCGGATTTAGCAATGGATTCGATATAGTCATTCCATTTGAGGTCCGCTGAAAGTGTGAGACCAAGGAGGCGTAGTGTTTTACTCTCTGGGAGGCAAGCCTGGTCCATGCTAATGGGAGGTAGGTGAGATTGTCGATGATGGTTAATTGAGAGTAGCTTCGTTTTAGAAGCATTAAAATTTACTAGCCATTTCTTACCCTAGTCCAATATGGATTGGAGGTCTTTTTCAATCTCGGTTGCGAGGTTAGCTTTGACGCCTACACCAGATTTCTGTAGGAGGCGAGAGTAAACTGTGGTGTCATCGGCGTACAAACCTATTTGGGCTCTTATGGAATCAGGGAGATCATTAATGTATATCAGGAAGAGTGTAGGACCTAAGATGGAGCCTTGGGGGACACCTGCGTTTGTATGGTAGTTCTGAGAGGCATGTCCGTTTAATACCACCTTCATAGTGCGGTTAGAGAGGAATGACTGGATTAGTTCAAACAAATGTCCAGTTATACAATAGCTCCGCAGTTTACATAGAAGACCAGCATGCCAAACTCTGTCGAACGCCTTAGATATATCCAATGCAACGGTTCGGGCTTCGCCATTCCCGTCGAGTGCCTGGTATATGTACTCGGTGATGGTCGTTAGCATATCAGCAGTAGACCTGGTGAAGCGGAGACCATATTGCTTGTCCGAGAGGAGCCTGTGTGCTGTGAGATGCTGAACCATCTCGGCGTTGATAATGGCTTCGAACACTTTGCCAAAGATCGGAAGAAGGCTGATAGGGCTGTAATTTGCAGGGTCAGAGGGTTCTCCAGTGTTTTTAAATATAGGAACTACAGAGGAAGATTTCCAACAGGCAGGAAAGCAGGAAGCAGATACGCAGAGGTTGTAGAGCTTAGAAAGGACAGAGGAGAGTTCAGGGGCACATTTCTTTAAGACTATGATTGGGATTCCGTCACCACCGCTCGCTTTGTGAGGGTCAAGTTTTAAGATTATCTTAGAGACAAGCGAAGGTGTAATGTGGACATCATTCAGTTGTGCCTCGGTTCTAGGTGAGACGTCGGGTGTACTCTTGTCTGCTTTTCCGCAGACGAGAATCGTTCGGCATAGCTTCGTCTGGGTTCCCCGGTATTTATCCGAGACCTCACCACAAATGTGTGATGTGGTACAAGGCCGATTTTTACATAGGTCATTCCGAGCGCGTACACTCGAAGAAAAACTTTCCGTCGACCTCGCATACGCTGGGTCGTGCTCTCGACTGCTTTTTCCCAGATGATTCTCAGCATTTGTCTCCGTTCCTCTCTGTCTTCGGGTGGAGAGGAACTCAGATATGTATTCAGGATTTAGATATGCATTCAAGACAGTTCTATTAATGGGTGAAATGGATGTTTCATAGTTGAATTGATTAGAAAGGTAGGTTCTAGTATTTTCGAATGTGCCATTGATGTTCATCAGAGATGAAGCTTAGAACGATGGAAGTTACAGATTTCTCGTTCAAGTTTGTTGAAAAATATGTTGAGTTAATGAGTTTTGAATCCAAATAGTTTTCTCCTAGACAGGTTGCCAATCACGGTCAGATAACTCAGTTTATCTGCTATTTAACACATAGTTGCGTGTAGGAGGGGGGATAGATTCATACCTTTTCCCAAGAGTATTCATGTGAAAGAGAATACAACGAACTCGAATGAATTCGAATTACACACTTTGCACAGTTTATAAAAATATTTACGATACACTGCTTTCACTTATAATTGCTTGGAAAGCTCATAACTTTCTTCAATAGTTTCATTTGTTTTAGGCTAATTTGTTTTATATGATATCTGATAGACGGAAAATACTTGTTCTCATAAATGCCTTCTACTTAAGTCACTTAATAACTTTCTTTTAAGTTTATATAAAAAAATATACTTGGTCAAATTCTAGAGCAGAAGACTAAATTCTTTTCTAGGTTTTGTTAATGACCAGATTCCTTTACATTTGATTCAGAAGAAAATTAAATCTGATTTTCAATCCAACAATACTAGCTTATTAGTATTTTTAGTACTACAAAAACTGGAATATGAATATTAATACACTGAATAGTCAAATATTTTTGTATTAATTCTGAAGAGGCTTGTATCGTCAATTGATATTTAATTAGAGATTATCAGATATTATTAATCAATGATTTAACCTTTTCCCACTGATATCGTCCATTCATGAGTCTAAATGACTAATTGACAACTATAGGATTCATAAGGTTACAGTCATTTCCTGGAATATTTGCCTGTAAATAAAGCCGGAAGAACAAACCAAGGACAGTTCTGTGTGCATGTCTACTTCTTGGAGAGAAAAGAGGTCACCAATGATAAGTTGGTGCAAAGATGGCACAATTCCATTGTATGTGGAATGCTTTAAGGAGTGTCATATTCTTAAAAAAATATTAAATTTAAGAACCAACATTAGTTTTATTTAATTTTTCTCTTTATTTTTATCATTTCAATGCGTTAAAATATCATTTTTGTATTTGATTAAAGCGAAAATAAGCATAAAACTACTCTTTCAAAAATGAATTTTCTTGTTTTTTACCTATTTGAGATACTCGTTCGCGCAATAGTCTCCTAGCGTTTTAAAAATAGTTTTAAATATCTTTGTGCCGTTTTAAATCTTTTTTGTGACAATTTAAATATTTTTGTGTCTTTTAAAATAAATTTTTGCGGTTTTAAATATATCTGTACTGTTTTAAATATATTTGTGCCGTTTTAGATATCTTTGAACTGTTTTAAATATGTTTGTATTATTTCAAAAATATTTTTGTACTGTTAAATATCTCTGTACTGATTTTAATACCTTTATATAGTTTTAAATATTTTTTGTACCGTTTTAAATAACTTTTTGTTTTAAATATCTTTGTAATATTTTAAATACGTTTCTACTGTTTTAAATAACATTTTAGAAAAATGTTTTCCAGAAATCAGACATCAGTAAACGTTGAAAAGGTCATAAATGCTTAAATATGGGAATGATAATTGGTCAGTTGGTCAGCATGAGGCTAGTAAATCAATTGATGATAGACAATATGATTTCGAAGCAGGATTAACGATCAATCGATTAATAAGTAATGAAACAAAAACAGACCGTTTCAATCAATAGGTCTTGCAATAACATTCACAATCTCTACGATTGTTTTTACTCATGCAACGAAACTGTTATGAACCGTAATACACTGATTGCATCAGACGATTCTCCTTGTCTTGGTTGTTGTAGTCACAGAGTTTAGCGTATCTAGATAACTGGCGGTTGTATGTTCAATCCTTGCAAAAAGGTGATATATTCTTGTGTAGTGGAACAGGCCTAAAAGCGACATTCTTCTTCTTCTTCTATGTGCCCTGTCCCTTCAGGACGTAGGCGATCATGGATCTCCACGTCTCTCTATCCCTTGTGGCTCTTAGTATGTTTGCTCCTGTTGCTCCTGGCAACCCCCGTTCCGTCATCCACCTGATCAGACCCTGCAGATATGTTATCCGCTGCCTTCCTCTGTCTCTCCTTCCTTCTATCTGACCAGTCAGTATCAGGTTCTCCAGGCTCTCCTTCCTCATTGCGTGTCCCAGGAACTTCAGTTGTCTCTTCCTGATGCTCAGCATCAATTTCCTTTTTGTTGCCATTCTTTCTAACACTTCGTCGTTGCTTGTATGCTCAGTCCACGATATACGTAGCATCCTTCTGTAGAACCACATTTCGGCCGCTTCCAGTTTTGTCCTCATTTTCGATGATATTGTCCAGCATTCACAGCCGTACTGAAGAACTGACATCACGTAGCAGTCTAGCACTTACAAAGCTAAATTAATTGATATGTGGTATCTCCCCTAACATGGAAAGCTAAATGAGAACCTAGTGATTTAAATAAAATGTTAGGTTCGATATTCTTAGAAGGCTAATATCTATGATCGATTTTTTATCATTGTCTTATGTTTGTATAAATTATTTTCAGACAGTGTATCTGTAAAGAAATGAGATTAAAAAAAAAAAAACACAAGAGGAAAACCATTCAAGGCTTTGCAATTTGAGAACGTTCATTAATATTCACCAGGTGGTTGAAAGGTCACTCAAAACATGTGGTAGTCACAAAGTGCCATAATTCCAAGCCTGGTAAGACAAAGGTAAGCGAGTAATACTTAAATATTTTTTTAACAAAAATGAATATTGTTTTCTTTTGATTTTTTAGTATTTTTTGGTCGTTCATGTTGGCTTGGGAAAGTAGTAATAATTTTTTCAGGAAAATGGGATTGGCATAGAGTTAGATTTTATTCAGTAGCGGCAATTTTCTTTCTGGAGAAGTTACTTTTTTTCTTTTTGCTAAGTGTGGCATATTTTAGATTAAAACCGTGGTTGAATTTATTTGCGTATGTATAAGGGCCCTTTTGTGTCCATAGATACTTTTTTCTTTATTTCTGCATGTTTTCTCAATATATTCTGAGGAACAGTTTTAGCAAATTATTTAAATATATTTATTCATTTTATGCTTGCTTTTGAATTATTTTATATATCTGAATCTAAACTTATTTATAAATAGAACTTTGCCTGTGTGTGTGTCTGTGTGTGTGTGTCCGTTACCTATAGACTCCGAAACGGCTGAAACGATTTCTTGAAAATTTACACAGTTGTACTATAATCGTCTGCGAGTGTTCTTAGCTAGGTTTTGTGTCGAGGTACCCCCGATAAATATCGAAAATCGATAATCGAAAAAATCGTGTTATAGAAGGAGTGGTCCGATTTTAATCAAATTTGATACACTCATAGACAAAAACATAAGAAACGATATTCAGAAGTTTCAAAGTTGCAGTTCTTACAATAGTGCAGAAAATCGATAATATATATATATATATATATATATATATATATATATATATATATATATAAAAGACAAGATGTTTGTGTGTGTGTCTGTTTATCTGCTTGTATGTCTGTATTTTTTTCAGCCCTTTTCTTTTAGTTTTTGCTTCGGGTTTGGCTCTAAGTAGGTATAATTGTAGTTCTTAGTCTCAGCCATGATACCATTTACTCAGAGGACTTATTTAGCCTTCAAAATTCAGGTTACGACGAAAAAAAACTTATTTGATATCGATACCAGGAAATCAAAATTTGACTTACATCCGTTCATTTTTCTTTCAGTCTACGGTTTCGCTTTAACTGGAAACAACTATTGCTTTTTAGTCTTTCGTCCCAACGTCCAAAGAGTCTGAGATCCAGGACCATGGATTAGTTTTAAAGCTTTCATTACACCCGAGCAACGCCGGGCTATACTGCTAGTTGATATATATTGGTTTGGTTATAGATACTTTATTTCAAATAAATTAATTTCGTTTTTTTTTTTTGTTTTTTTTTTTTTTTGATAAATTCCATCAGTGGACGAAACGCGTTTTCCTCTTGTTTGTTTCTCTTAGTCATATATATATATGAAATAACGATCAGGTACAATTTTTCATTTAGCGAACAGCTTGTTTAGTGACCTGCTAGTGGAACGGAAACAAGTCTTTAAGAGTGTCAGTATTTTCTAAGTTTAGGAATTTTCTTGTAACCCTGAACTGTCCAAATTCTCTTTGAATCATTATTCATATAATTTCTCAACAGATATATCTTGTAGTCGTTACCTTGGATCAAGCTACACCGAAACTTAAATATCTTGCATTCGCTACAAACAGAGCTGTATCTTTCTCGTGCCTCTAATTGCTCCCATCCGATTCTTTTAAAGTTTACTTAACCTCTATACTCATAACCTCTCTGCCTAAAACACCGAACTTGTACATCTTACTCTTACAAGAGAAGATGGGTTTTTCTATCACCTGGTTCACCCTCCTTCTCGGACTTTTTAACTGGAATATATATTTATTCCTTGTTTCCTGTTTAAAATAGGGTTTCCGGTTCCTTCTAAATTTTTTTTCTTCTTTTCCTTCTTTTCTTTGCATCTCGGTAACATTATCACCTTGTTAGAGTGGTGCCTCTTATTCAGTCCCCCTCTACCTCGAGTGGTACTTGGGCCTTGTACAAGGTGAACATCATTATAAATCTCTTGTTTACTTGCTTTAAATGTTGATCAGATGACGGGCACATATCCCATTAATTTTACTAACTCTTGGCCAAAATATCTGAACTCTATATCATTCTTCTTTGTTTGGAATCGCACATCCACAACTTGATATAGTTTTCCTCTCTGGCCTTTTAATCTGCTGAGAGTCTCCCGACGGAATTCAAAACTCTAGAATAAAGCCATTTTGGTTTATACTCATACTGTTAATTTATATGATTAAATCATATTAGCTTGCACAGTTCCAAGTGAATCACTGTCTCTACCCAAACAGGTATAGTTTGTTTTGGACTATTTTCTGCATTCACCAACGCATTCGACGTTTATCAGACTTTATAGCCACTTAAAAAAAAAAACCGGTCCCCGTACGGTCACATTGAGGCTTGTCAGTAGGTGACCAATTGGTGATGTAAGCTTGGATCTGCGGGTGGTTTGATGGATAATGTCTCGGAATTGTTAATCCACGTTTTTCCTTTTTGTCTGAATTCCTAAACCGGGGATTTATAATTATTTACACTATTGATATTCGGGTAACTTTTTGTGCTCTTCGGCGTGGTGTAATTGCTTCCAAGTTTGTCTCGCTAGATCAATTATGACTGAATAGTGAGTTCGATCCTCACTGGGTGCCCCATAGTTTCGGCCTTATGCCGCAACTTAAGCTACTCTTAGTAACTCACTGTATTCGGACTTTGTTGTTGTCCTCACAATGTTTCGGTTGTTGTTCTCTTTTCTTTAGTGACCTGCTAATGGAACGGAAACAAGTCTTTAAGAGTGTTAGTATTTTCTGCTAATATTATAATATAATAATAATAATAATTGTCTTTCACTTTAAATTACCGAGTGAGCTTTGCTTTTTAATCAACATTATATCTTTGCTTTATAACCAAATATTCTCTTAATAAAAGGATAAGCAAATAATTGAAAATAATGAATAGAAATATCATCTTTGCCCACTTGTCCACTAGGGAACTTTTGCTAGCAACCGTGGTTCTCGTAATGTAAAGCAGTATATAAAGAAAAGATCGTTCTTTCGTTTCTTACTTAAAGTATGTGTATCTTGTTTCATCATCTTTTTTTTTTTTTTTGAGGGGGGCCTTTTAGTCACGTGTCACATTGAACACAAAACAGTATAAATAACCTTGTGCTGATAAATCTATCATACCAAAAAGAAACTCGTCTCAAATGTAAGCCTCAATATCATTAATAGAACATTACACGTAATGTTAGTACAAATAAGGACATCTCGATACACATACATTTATTTATTTCCTGTTATTCAAACTTGCTCTAGGCAAATAAAATGCCGTTGTTAAATGAATCATATTGTTTGTAATTTCATCCCTAGTTCCTGTCCAGGAAAACATACACTCCCGATCAAAAATTTAAGACCACTTAAAAATCTTTAAAAATAATTTTTTTTTTACAGATAGATTTTAAACTCCTCCCACTTAAGGTTACCAATACTACAATCTAAAAGGTTATGGAAACAAAAAGCTACATTCAAAATATTTTATTTAGAAATTTACATTTTTATAAAATGAGGCGATTTACACATGATCAAAATTATAAGACCAGGGGCATAAATTGTTAGATCTATGGCAATTCCAATGTTTTTAGTTCAGTTAGAGATTAGCAATCACTGCATAAAGGTGTTACCATGCCTAAAGCAAGCAAAGTTACCAAAGTTGCGCGTTCTCGAATTCTAGAATTCCATAAGCAATGTTTGTCACAGCGGGCGATCGTAGCTAAGGTAAATCGCAGTAAAACTGTGATTTGCAACTTTCTAAAGAACAGTGAGAATTATGGAAAAGCAAAATTATCTGGTAGGCCCCCAAAAATTTCTCCTACATTGAGTAGGAGAATAAGACAGGTTGTTATGAAAAACGAGGGACTTTCTTCTAGTCAAATTAAGGCAGTCACAGATGCTGATTGCAGTCCCGTAACCATCAGACGAAACTCACGACAAAAAAGCATGGTAAATAAAAAGCGTAAACAAATTCCTCGGCTGCTTCCACGTCACAAGGTGCACGCTTAAAGTTTGGTCGTAAATACCAAACATGGGACGTTGAGAAGTGGAAGAAAGTCCTGTTTTCTGATGAGAAAAAATTCAATCTAGATGGTCCTGATGGCTTCCAACGATATTGGCATAACAAAAACATGCCTCCTGAAATTTTCTCCACACGTCATAGTGGTGGAGCGTCCTTAATGGTATGGGGTGCCTTTTCTTACAGAGGGACGATGGCGCTCCAGGTGGTGCAGGGTCGTCAGACAGTGGCTGGTTATGGTAGCATGCTACGAAAAGCATCTTTGATGACGGAGGGCCATCGTTTGTGTGGGGATGGATGGTTATTCCAACAGGATAATGCTGCAATCCACGCTGAAAGACGGACCTTGACCTTTCTACAAGAAAATGGTGTCCATCTCTTGGGACATCCTGCATGCTCACCAGACTTGAACCCAATTGAAAATGTTTGAGGATGGATGACAAGAGATGTTTATCGAAATGGCAGACAATATTCAACAAAAAATGAACATTGTGAAGCCATCTTCAGAAGTTGGAGCAACATCCCCCACACCTTAATGGAAACGCTTATTTCTAGCATGCCCGACAGAATTTTTGAAGTCATCAAAAGCAGTGGAGGTAGAACTCATTATTAAATTTGGTTGTTGAATGTTTTCATACACTTTTTGTACAATTTCACAGAATTTTTGTCTTTGGTCTTATAATTTTGATCATGTGTAAATCGCCTCATTTTATAAAAATGTAAATTTCTAAATAAAATGTTTGGAATGTAGCTTTTTGTTTCCATAACCTTTTAGATTGTAGTATTGGTAACCTTAAGTGGGAGGAGTTTAAAATCTATCCGTAAAAAAAAAAATTCTTTTTAAAGATTTTTAAGTGGTCTTAAATTTTTGATCGGGAGTGTACAACCACAATAATACTATCCCTATGCTATCTTTTTCACATAAAAATGTATCGTCACTTTAACAATTGGTATTGTTCATAACATAAAAAGATTTCCCTGCAGCAAACTGATAACTCCGTCTCAATATTTTGATTTCTTTAATTCTAATATGTTTTTCTACTTAATGCGACAGCAGTTAATTTATATGGAAGAGATTTATTAATTTAGGATCCAAAATAAAAAGCATCAAACAAATCCCTCTGGAAAATTAATAAGGATTTTTTTCTGTTTCTTTTAGGAAATAATTTTAATGCGCAAGTTCCTAGACAATACATCAGTCATTAGATCATAATCGGTTTTGTGTGGGATGAACCGGAGCCATGTGTTACCATGACATGTTGGTTGGTCGAACGGCAGAATATAGCAGTATTAATTACTTGTTTATTTTCAAAGACGAATGACGCCAACAGTTGGTTAGTCAGAATGTTCTTCTACTTCTTCAATTTTATTTAATGCCGAACTGACTACACACTTACCGCCCACTTAATGCTAATAATGAACTCTGTTTATTCATATTGTTTGATTGATACCATATTATGTTAATAATGAATTCAGCAGGTGTAAATATCCACGTCAATGATTCAAAATTCAAAAAGAATAAAAACAACGCTACAATCAAATGGTGTGTCTCTAAAGACGAAATCTTTTAACAAATAGAGTGAAGGTTTCTGAATAACAAGCTAGGATTAAGCGAGAAAATAAATGTAGTGAGAGCTGCGACGATGTAACGACAATCCATTAAATTGCTAAAAAGAAAAACATATCTTCTTACAGGAAATCTGAGACATAACGAAGAAAACAGTATTTGTTTGGTTTATTGCCTGATATCAAAATAACTCATTCATGTGTTTGAAAGCGTTTATCAGCCGAATGTCGATGCATCAAGAGAAGAGTTATAAAAATATTAGAGCCTTTTTTTGTCCAAATTCTCAGGCAAAATTCTTCGTCATTAATGTGCCGTGTCCCTGAAGGACTTAGACATTTATGACTCCAAAACAATTTCCTGTCCTTTAATATTTGTCTATACTTCTGGGATGAGGTAGTATTTTTGACACTATTTACATTGTTTGGACTATTGTCCTCATCTTCATTGCCATGTTTACGACCTTTCGGCCATTTTACGTTCCGGCCTTCTTCAGGAACTAGGAATTTCTAATTGAGCCCTTTATTACGATCACTGGGGTATATCAGAAGTGGCATTGCGCATGGAATGAGAATGATAAATCCCAGTGGTCGTAATAATTGATTCAGTTCGAAATTCCTAGTACCTGAAGAAGGCCGGAGTGTATTACTGCCGAAACGTTGTAAACATAGCAATGAAAATGAGGACAATAGTCCGAACAATGCAAATAGTGTTCTTGTCCTTTGTAGATACAAGCAACGTTTGTTTCCTATCATTCCCTCCCTTGTTTGACATCGATTTATACAAACTCATTAGGTACGTTACTGGCTGTTTCTTTGTCTCTCTTGTTTTCGATATGATATGTCATGTGAGTGTTTAATTCTCCGATGCCTCATTCCACATTATGTACCAGAAATTTCAACTATCTTTCTGATTGTATGTATAAATGCCCTTTTTGTTCCTGTTTTCCATGAAACTTCCTCGTTATTCACTTGTCCCTCCGTGGTATTCTCAACGTCGTTCTGTAGAACCACATATCTGTTGCCTCAAGTCTCATCTTCAACTGTTGGGAAATGGTTCAGCATTCAATGCCATATAGTAGGATATATAATTCATAACTCTTCAGAAGTCTTTTTTTATTTTTATTTTTTTTGTGGGGTGCAGTTTTACTGAAAATTCACTTTATTTCTATTCATTATTTTAAATGTTAACGGGTTTTAAAATTGTCCTGAAATTGTCAAGCAAAGAAGTATAATATTAAATGCATATTTATGCTTAGAAAATGTTAAGTTAAAATGGCCAGTGAATAAATTCAAACATAATTATCTGCTTTATTTTTTTGCATTTTTTAAAACTTTTTTTTTTACTCCAATCAATGCAGGAATGACACTAATACGCAGGGGATACAGGGATTGAAAGTCAGAGAATGGACTGGGTATAGGGTGGGGTTAAGGGCGAAAGATGAATGACATTCAAGAAGATAGAAAATGGCGATTGACGTTGCATTTAAATTTTTGAAGATTGTAAAGTGGACCTGTACGACATTACCACCAACTGTAAATTTGTTGATTATCATTTTTTTTTTTTTACTTTTTTCAGTGCAATGTCATCGATTTGGCTCAAAACTTTCCGATTATCAAAACAAATTTGAAAAAAAATCATTATTTAAGATTTTTAGGGAGTGCTCAGTTTCTCATACAACTTTATAGTAAATCAATCCTCCATTTTGGAAACACCCGCGTTGGGGTCGCTTTGATGTCGCTGAGATCATGTATAGAGAAACTTACAATTTGAAAATCGACAAACCCATGGAAAATTTTTAATTACCCCTACTTTATATCAATGAAAAGTAACTTATTTGAAACATCAAAAAAAATAAAGTTTTGGACAGAGTTTCTTTAAAATAATTCCTGTTGTAAAAAAAAATTGGAATGAAAAATATGACATGTAAAACATTAAAAAAAAGTTTTGACAGAGAATCTTTTAAATAATTCCTATTCTAAAAAAAAAATTGAAAAAAAGCATATTTCCGGAACAATTTATTTTGTTAATTTCCTACAAGTTTTGAAAAAAAAAAAAAAGCAAAAGAGCAATAACTTGAAACGAGTGTTACCAAAATGGAGGATCGATTTACTATAACGTTGTATGAGAATCTGAGCCCCCCCCCCCCCACCTCGCAAAAAAATCTTTAAATATTAAATTGTTTCCAAATTTTTTTTTTTGGAAATCGTAAACTTTATGTACTAATCGATAAGAATACACAGAAAAAATTCAAAAGAAATTATAATCAACAAATTTACAGGTGGTGGGGTAATGTCGTACAGGTCGGCCGATTGTAATTATCAGGGAAGCAAGTATACAGAAGGGAATTTCACAAACGAAAAATGCGAGAAATGAAACTGTTGGAGTGGAAGTGACGGTTGCTTTTAGCTATTTAAATGGTAAAAGGGTGGGACCTAGTTGCCAATCTAGTAGCAGGTTTAAATTCATGTAGTATTTTTTCTATATTTAGTCATGTTATATTTACATGGGATGAAATAAAAATTATTTATCAAAAATCATTATTGCATTACAAGATAAGTTCACGAAATGCTCACAATGGAAAATAAAAGCTTGTTGATTAAATGTAAATTCTTAAAATGGGCTTCAGTTCCCATTGTTAATATTGACATTATCATTACTAGACCACTTATAAACCTGTTATGCTTATTTTAAAAACACTTCACGATACAAAATGAAGTAACAATATTATACATTTTCTATTAATTACATATATTTTAATTTATAGTTGCAATAAAAGTTATTGCAATAATTATTATTACTTATATTATACCACAGGGTCCGGCTCCACCCTTTGTATGTTTATATGCAGTACCCAACTTTTAAAAAAATCAGCCAGCACTCTTCATTATTGTCTAATTCTGATATTAGCTTATTTTAAATACAACACTTTGTCTTTTTCTCTTTTTCAGTCGCTACTGGCGCATGTGCGTTGTGGTGCAGTGGATAGCGGCTCGGAACGAGAAATCGGGGAGCCGAGTTCGAATTCCAATTGAATTCATTGCATTCACTTACGCGCAAATACTCTTGGGAAAGGTATTAATCCGTCTCTTCCTTCCAGTTATGGGTTAAATAACAGGACAGATTGTGTTCTATAGCCTTGGCTTGCAACCAGTCTACAGCAGAAAGCAATGGCAACCTACTGCGGGATAATCTTCTGCCCAGTCAGTCATGACTCTTTCGAGACATGATCGCCCAAGCGTGTCTCACGTATGGCACTGACTTATTTATTTTCTGTACGTGTCTCTTGAAATGACATCAATCGTGAGAAGCTGACTAAGACGAGAAAGATGAATGTGGCTGTTAGTGTGTGTGAATGTTGTGTCAGCACAACCTGACATATTCTGATGGTGATCATATCGACTGACACTCAAGCGTCAAGAGACCTAACTCCACTAATTCTTAATTATCTCCTCCTGGCTTCGAACAGCCAGACCTCACTTTTATTATAGTAAGGATTATTTTTGTTTCGGATACCAATTTTCTAGTGATCCTGTTAGAGAGGCGAATAAGTTCTTAACTTTTCTGCTAACCTGCCAGTTGTAGAAGTCTGAATTTGCAAGCGGTTTGTTATCGAATCTTAAGCAAAACAAACACGAAGTTATTTTGACCTGATCAGCCCAGATATAAAAAGGAACGCGTCTGATTATCGTGTATCAAAATTGGGAATCATTAGTCAAAAGTTTTCTAAACACTGAAAGCAAACATAGAGTACTTTAAAACTATTAGGCAGAGCAAGAAAAAACGACGTTACAAAAGAGTTTAAATATTTGCGGAAGAACTTATGCTGTAATTGCAAAACTGGATTGGGAGTTCATTAATAGTGAGTTTTATCTTCGTTGGGTGCTCCAAACTTGTGACCTTGGACCAAACTAAGTTAAGATGAGTAACGAACAACAATTATAAACATTTGATTTCTTTAATTTTAACAGTACTGCATATTTTTTCTACTTGATGCGACAGCGGTTAATTTATATGGAAAAGATTTATAAATTTAGAATTCAAAATAAAAAGTGTCAAACAAATCTCTCTGGAAAATTAATAAAGATTTTTTTCTGTTTCTTTTAGAAAATATTTTTAGAGCACGCACGTTGTTTGTCTATCACACGTTTCTGGACAATATATTAGTCATTAGATCATAATCGGATTTGTGTAGGATGAACCGGTCAATTGTAGTCTTACAGTTGGGCAAAAAGTAAGCTTACAATTGTTTCTCTATTTGTTCTTTCAGCAAGATGGAGCACCTGAACATTATGCTTTGGCAGTAAGGGACAACATTAACCAAACCTTCTCACATTGTTGGGTCGAAATGAGGGCAGCATTCGAATGGCCACTACCTTCACCTGACCCGACATCAATGTATTTTATTTTATTTTATTTATTTTATTTTTTTGAAGGTGTAGTAAAGCAACAAAATTTATGAGAGAAATCTTTACACAGAGGACGAATTAAAAGAGTACATATCCGAAGTTTTTATTGAAATTGTTACAGATCGGGATTTGTGTCGTGTTCTGGAGAAATTCAAGGATTGTTGTAATGTCGAAAGAGAATTTAGAGCACTTAAGAGATTAAACTTTGCTGAAACAAATGTAATTAAATTTTTAAACAAATGAACATAAACAGTTTTGAACAAATATGATTCTAACAAATAAATATAAATGTAATAAATGTTTTAAAAATGTAAAGTGCAACCCTAGTAAATGCAAGCCTACTTTTGGATCACTCTAATTAAAAAAAAAACGTGGGTCTTTTCGGTCCTAGGCTACTAATTGATATCAGAATCGAAAATATAAATGTACGTATTTGTTAATCGAATTGAAAAACAAAATCTGTAAACTGGGTTTAAAATTGAGATCCGTATCAAGTGATGTTATATGATTTATGATGAATCGTATCTGCATTTAGTAATCGGTATGCCTTGATCTAATTCTTGGGGAAGGAAATTGTTGGAGTTTATCAGCAATTCATTTTTGTCTCCAAAATTAACAAAAAAAATAAATAAATAAAAGCAAAATGCTTGCGAATGCCTCGAATTGCAGTAATGGTTATCGAGCTACTCTGGATGGCCGTTATGGTTGGTGAAATCGATTCTCATTGGGTGTCCCATATTAACAGGTCTGTGCCAAATAAAGCTAAGTTTAGTAACGGCAGCAAGATATCACGGAATCTAGTCAAAATATTTGATACATTCATCTGTTTTTCACTTCAATGGAAGTAAAAATCGAGGTAAAAAATCTGCAGCTTAAAGGGTTAATTTCCCTGAAACAGTATTTCTCCAGTTGCTCAAGAAATGGAGGTTCAGGATCAAACCCTAATGTCTGAGGCGTCACAGAAAGGAAAGAACGAAAACGAATCCACAGTTATTATTAATAAACAAAACTTCACATGAGATTTCGGTTTTATAATTCCTAAATATGATGATAAACTACATCCGGCAGCAAGGCCTCTGATCAGGAGTTTGAAGATTTTAAGAACCGTGAAACCACCTCTTAATTGCTGTTGATCCTAGGTATGCCCTGACTCCGGGTAATAGCACATATGAGGGTCCCAGCTATGGGCAAACAGTGACCCCCAAATAAAAATAATATGGTCGACCCAGCAGGATGTGCACATGTGGGACAACTGGAAGAAAGAAAAATATGTAAGCATTCCAACTGATAGAAAAACACGAAAATTATCTCACTTCCACGCCAGAAAAATCTACGTTCGGAGAAATCCCCAAAGCCACACACACTTACGTCGATATCAATTGACGAAGTCGAAGGTAAATAAACAATAATTTTACATATGAGAAACTTAGTCACATATTTTTCATATGAGAAACTTAGTCATATATATATATATATATATATATATATATATATATATATATATATCAGTCAGTTAAGTGCCATACGTGATACACGCTTATGTTTCTTTCGCCTCATTACTGACTAGGCAGAAGATTTTCCCGTAGTAAGTTGTTATTTCTTTCTGTAGTAGACTAGTTGCCAAGGCTATAGAACCCAATCTGTTCTGCTATTTAACCTCATATCTGGAGGGAGAAGAGACGGATTAATTCCTTTCTCAACGGTATTTGCGCTTAACTGAATGCAACAAATTCAGCTGAAATTCGAACTCGCCTCTCCGATTTTTTGTTTCGAGCCGATATACACTGCACTACAATGCATATTTTTGTTTGAAACATACTTAGTTGAAGGTATAGAATTGCATTCAAAATATATTTAGTTGTAGTCGTATGTTCAAAATATTTAACTTTCGACGTTACATAATCCATAGAGGTTCATATCCCGTTATACAAAATCAATCAATCAATCAATCAATCAATCAACTCTGTGCCAAATCAATCAATCAATCAATCAATCAATCAATCAATCAATCAATCAATCAATCAATCAACCAACCAACCAACCAACCAACCAACCTTTATAACACCTTTTAGGTGGTTTGTGGCGATAAACGCAGGATTAAAGATGACTTTACAAGTTTGTTGCTGAAGATAGGTATCATTTTACTGTTTACTGTTAAGAGATGTTTCTTTTAAAGACAGTTTTATTTTGATTATAAGAAAATTTCCCGGTGTTGAGTTTAACAAGATTTTTTTTTTTTTTTTTTTTTTTTTTGCATAGGTAAATTTCTGTGCTACAAATGACATTCATGAACAAATAGCACACGGAATCTTGTCAATTTAGTATTGGGGTTTTATTCAAAAAGAGTGAATAATGAACCTTCCAAGGTTTGTGGCATGAAGAAATTTAAGCGTTGTATTGAAGAGATTGTGTAGGAAAATAATTATAATACAAGGGAGAACTGAAAACATTGTCCAATTCATTTGGTTGGTAGCAAAAATTATTTCATTTTTCTTATCCTATTTTATCATGTTTTTTTTTCGGAGTGGAGAGAGTTCAATACCTTTTCCTTTTAGACATATTTCTAGACTTCATTCAGTCATATTCAAGAAAGAAAAATATTCCATGTAGTCGTTAAGAAACGAACAGAAAGCTCAGTTTTTACTTCGACCCGTGTCTGCAGCTGCTTCCTCGAGGGTAGTTCGCATAATGGTGCGGAAAGCGAGCTGTTATTCCTTCGCCTCGGTTTTCTTCTTGTTTTATGTGCTGTTTCCCTTAAGGACGTAGGCGATTATGACTCTTCACAACTTCTTATTCTTTATCGCGCTTAACAATATTTTTATTTTACTATCTCCCTTCTTGTTCCAACATCCCATTTACACAAGCTCGTTAGGTAGATTATTCACTATTCAATATGTCCCACGAATGTTAAATTCCCCAAGCCATCTTTCCTCATTATGTATCCTAGAAATTTCGACTACCTTTCTGATTCTAAGTGTAATTGTTCCTTTTATTTTTATTTTCCGTAAAACCTCCTTGTTGTTCACATGTTTTCTCCGTGTTCATTTCTGTTACTTCAAATCCTTTCTTCATCTGTGAGGAAATTGTCCAGTATTCACTGCCATAGAGAAAGACTGATATTACATAGCAATTCAATACTTTTCTTTGTTTCTAACGAAATTTTCTTGTTTTTTATTACTTTGCTGAGCTTTTATAATGCGTCTTTCGTTCTTCAAATGTATGGGATACATATTTTTTTCTATTAAAATAAGCAACAGGAAATCACAATAAAACATTACAGAAAAATTGGATCAAAACGGCAGTAGAATTTAGATTACATTTTTATATTTCTCAACCAATCAGCTAAAAACTTAGAATAAGAACATTCTAGAAAAATAGGATCGGAAGTAAATTAACACAAAAATATTTAGGCCCCAAAACAAAATAGTAAAATAATAAATCTGATTGGTCAATAAATGTTTTCACAACCTAATGTTAGGAAGATTCGTTGATCCCCTATTAATGTATATAATACACACAGTTAGAAACAAAAGGTCAATCATCAAACTAGCCATTAAGTCCGCATGCCACCGATACTTTGTCCGGCCAAGTAATTTCTTCCACGCCAAAGTTCATGACCTAGCTCCGAGGACCTTGAAAAGAAAAAACCGACGAACTTTCTTTCAGCAACGCGACACGCTGTCGCCACCTGAAATGAACTAAATGTAAGTAGAAAAGACTTATTTACGGACTCTGCTAATGTAAACTTATACACATCTTTGAACAAATTTAACTTCTTGCCAAGTTTTATTTCCCAAAAGGCAATTTTCGCATCATGTATTTTATTTGTTTCCACGTACCATTTTATTTTTCACATAATAAATTGTTTGTTGTTTAATGTCCGTTGTGAATTATTCCTTTCACTTTGCGCGATTGTAAAACCGAGTGTTGTATTTGTGGGGGAAATAATCTAGAGAGTCAGACCCGTAAAATACGGAAGCACATACAACCCAGCAAATACCAAATCCCCCACAAATGTTTCTTTAGATTTCTGTCATATTCCCTTGTTTGTTTCCTTGTCTGTTATAACACTTCCTTGATGTTTAAATTTCGGCACTAGCTTGATTTTGGTACCATTAATTTGTAGTTCGCATAAAAAAAGAAATGACGTTGTCTGCATCGAAATCGAAGGACGGCTAAAGGAAGTGAAGTAATTACGTATTCTGGGCTACCATTTCTCATATTTCAGATTCGTATGATGATCATGCTATATGCAAAGTAATTCTTATATTTGGGACAAGAAAATTATATTTTCTTTTTTTTTATTATTTTAAAGAACATGACTAAGTCGTGAGCTAGATCCTCACTGGGTGCTTCACACTTTCTGCCTTGTACCACATCTAAGACACAATCAGAAAATCGGGCCAGTTCGACGTGGTACGTAGATAGCAAGCTGGTCTCACTAGAACAATTATGACTGAGAAATGAGTTCGGTCTTCACTGGGTTGTAAGCTACACATAGAAAATCACAAGATTAGATTGGTTGATTTTACAACACGTCAGCACTTAGCGGCTTCAACGCAGTAATTTCGTATAAAGCAGATAGAAAGTATTGAATTCGTTACTCATAGTCAGAGTTAGCTCGTTAACCATTTCCCTACGCAGAGATATCGTAAGTAGAATTACAGAATTACAGAATTGACACTAATTATCAATCCAATACTTATAAATTGTTCGTTGTGGCACAAATGTGTGCTTAACAACAGCAAAACCTCAATACCCCCTCTAATCAATGAATTTAAGGTCCTGACCTCTTCAGCAGACAAGACTGCTTTGCTCGCAGATTCTCCACCAATTCGAGACTCGATTCGTCTGGAGTATCTACACCCGATTTCCAACCTAAAACTGAGGCTCAACTGAATGACGTCCACTCTCATAAAGCGACTGGAGGGAACGGAATCCCAATCATAATTTTGAAGAAATGTGCCCCTGAACTCTCCTCTGTCCTCTCTAAGCTCTACAACTACTGCCTATCTGCTTCCTGCTTTCCTGTCTGTTGGAAGTCTTCCTCTGTAGTTCCTAGATTTAAGAATTCTGGAGAACCCTGGGAACCCGCTAATTACCGCCCTATCAGACTCCTACCGATCTTTGACAAAGTGTTCGAAGCCATTATCAACACCGAGGTGATTCAGCATCTCACAGCCCACAGACTCTTCTCTGACAAACAGTATGGTTTCCGCTTCTCCAGGTCTACTGCTGATATGCTAACGACCATCACTGAGTATATATATACCAGGCTCTCGACAAGAATGGCGAAGCTCAAACTGTTGTCCTGGATATTTCCAAAGCGTTTGACAGAGCTATGGCATAACTGGACAGTTGTTTGACCTAATCCAGTCATTCTTCTGTAAACGCACAATGAAGGTAGTATTAAACGGACATGTCTCCCAAAACTACCATACAAACGCGGGTGTCCCACAAAGCTCTATTCTAGGTCCTACGCTTTTTCTGATCTACATTAACGATCTCCCCGACGTAATAAGATTCAAAGTAGGCATGTACGCTGACGACACCACCGTTTACTCTCGCCTTGATTAAAAATCTGCTGATGTTGACAAAGCGAACCTCGCTGCCGAGTTCGAGAAGGACCTCCAATCCGTGGTGGACTGGGGTAAGAAATGGCTCGTGAATTTTAATGCTTCCAAAACGAAGCTGCTCTCTATTAACAATCATAGACAATCGCTCCTACCCCCATTAGCATGGAACAGGCTTGCCTCCATGAGAGTAAAACACTACGCCTCCTTGGCCTCACACTCTTAGCGGACCTCAAGTAGAATGACTACATCGAATCCGTTGCTCAATCCGCTGCTAAGAAGGTTCACTGTGCAGGGCCAGGAAGTTTTTCCTGTCTGAGTCTGTTCTGCACATATATAAATCTACCATCTGCCGTGTATTGAATACTGCTGCCACATCTGGTCGGGTGCTCCTACTATTCACCTCGGGGTTCTTGACAGAATCCAACGGGGAATCTGTAATGTGATCGATACCGACTTGGCAGCTCGGCTGCAGTCGCTATCTCACCGGTGAGACGTGGCTTCCCTGAGCCTCTTCTATAAATACTTTCACGGCTTCTGCTCCAACGAACTTAGATCACTGGTGCCTCCTAGGTATGAATTTACACGAGCTACTAGATTAGTAACTAGTAACACACATTTACAGTGAAACCGATAAAATGTAACCGCAATTTCTACTCTAATAGCTTCCCTTCTTGCACCTCCCGCCTGTAGAATTCCCTACCATATTTTTTCCGATAGCTACAATCTCCAGAAATTTAAATGTAGGTTCAATAGACATCTCCTATCACACTAACTCGCATCCATTCTCACAAGCTCTTTTTTCATCTACTCCACCCACATCCTCGGTATCCTCACCCGTCTATTACCCTCCTCCTGACATTTTCTATAACTAACCCCTCATTCTCATCACTTTCCCCTATGTAACCCCCCGTGCAACAGTGGCAGTAGAATGTCTTGCTTGAAGTGAGATAATTTAAAAAAAAAAAACAATGGATATCGGCTTTGAACGAGAAATCGGAGAGCCGAATTCAAATTTCATTTGAATTTATTGCATTCGCTTGCGCTCTAATAAAATTGGGAAAGGTATTAATCCATCACTTCCCCCAGCTATGGGTTAAATAGCAGGATATATTGGAATTTCTAACCTTGGTTGGCAACTAATCTACCACAGAAAAAAATGGCTACCTACTGCGGGAAAATCTTCTGCCTAGTCAGTCACGGATCGAAAGAGACATGATCGCCCAAGCGTCTAGCATGTATAGCACTTAACTGACTTGTAAAATCAATGCTGAGAACATTTGCTTTCCGCTCGCATTTTTACTTACTTTTGAAGGAGACAGAAAAAATAACTTTGCAAAATTTATCAAGAGTAACAATGTGGCTTCTATTTCACTGCTGAGTCATGATTTGGCCATCTATCTCATCTGGGGAAAAAGACTCGAATTCGTCGTAAAAATAGACGCTTTGTGTCTTTATATAATTGTTTCGTGAGTAAAAAATGGCTTGCATTCTCAGTGACTAGATCAGAGATTTAAAGATAGAACAGGAAAATGCGTCAGATGAGAGTTACTACTGACTAAGTGGAAGATAATGGTCGCCTTACGTGTTTCTTAAATGTTGATGCGTAGAAAGGTAAAGATGGAGGCGGGGGTGGAAAGACGGTTGGAGCGATAGTAGCTTCCGAAATCGGTGGTAATGTTTCTTGGTTAAATATTTGTTATTTACTAACGATTTAACCCGCGTTAAATAATAATGGGTGAACAATAACAAAAGTTAAAGTAGAAAAGGTATCTACTTGTGATCAGCGCGAAGTCTATTTTTGTTAACCTGTAAGAACTTAAAATAGAGTAGCGGATTGATTTGTTTTTTACGGTTTATCAACCTTTTGCGAGTTATTTAAAAACCAAATATATTTTTCATTGTAAAATAGTTCATTTTTATGAATGAATATTGCACTAACAATTTTAAGAGAATAACAATGATTTTTCCAAATCCTACTATTTAACTCATATCTTAGGGATAAAGATAAACTTATATTTTCCCAAGGGTATTTGTGTGTAAGCCAATGTAACGAACCCGACTAGAATTCCAACTCAGTGTCCCGTTGCCGTAGTATCAGATGAAGATGAGTTTATCAAAACGTTCAGTTGTCTCCTTGGGCGCATGCGCACGTGTTTGGGTCGACGTTTCAATGAATGCGTGTGTGTAAAACAGTCTGTAAAAATGTAGGACGCAATCACCTTTCTTCCCAATGTAATGTCGTCACGTTTAACTGTCAAATTATCATTATTCGGTACATATTTCTCATTCCGAGTCGCTATCCATTACACCATCCTCTCATCTTTATGCTAGAGTGGAGGAGATATTTTGGCTTCATTTCAAAACTCGGCGGAATTGAATAAAAGAAATATATTAAGTCCCATTGATATTCTAAAAAAATACCCCGGAAGAAATAAAATTATTGCCAATGAGACCCTAAGAAACTTCATTGGTGCTGATAATACATATATATTTCTCTTATTCTTATTGTTAACAAAACTGGGGTGTTGCAATAAAAGTAACAGAATAATTAAAAAAAAAATGCATTAATTTATTCTAATTGTTTTTCTCTTCTTGGTTTTTATAGTCACAATATTTTGGCCTGATTTTTAGTGTCTGTTGTAACGCTCTCAGAATTTTCAGGCGAACCCTTTTTATTTAATTTATACAATTTTTTTTCACTTGTCTGTTCATGCTAAGAGAGATAACTCAAAGTATTTAATTCTGTTATTTTGTCAATTTTTTCATGTCACTTCCAAATGGTCAGAAATCGTTTTGCTGGACTCACAATCACGGTTGACTTATGCCTATATATACTAGCCAAGGTTCACACTCCACCCACGTCTATTGAACAGTTGAAGAGGCTCATCCCTTGTTTCCTGTTTAGGATGCGGTTTCCGGTTTTCTCTTTTCCAATCTTATCACTCTTTTATTTTATTTTTTTTTCAATTGGAGTAGATAGACTAAACTATCGCCCGGTTCACACACCACCCACATCTATTGAACAGGTAAAGAGGCTCATCCCTTGTTTCCTGTTTAGGATGCGGTTTCCGGTTTTCTCTTTTCCAAT
This sequence comes from Ascarosepion bandense, assembly GCA_037127315.1. Taxonomy (NCBI): domain Eukaryota; kingdom Metazoa; phylum Mollusca; class Cephalopoda; order Sepiida; family Sepiidae; genus Ascarosepion; species Ascarosepion bandense. Next base: position 1,432,106 of record JBBBDQ010001470.1, read on the forward strand.
CTTTTTACCCTTACGTAGCCCCCTGCGCATCAGTGGCGTTATCGCCTTGCTTGGGGTGATATGATTAAAAAATAAAACAAAAATATAAAAAAAAGAGGTCTAAAAATGGCGCCAAAATTAGCGATGATTTGCAATTTGAAAACGATCACCTCTTCCAGTTATTTAAACTAATTTTGAATTAGAGCAAACCATTTTTGCTTCTTAGAAATATTACATTTAATCTATTAGCTTGAAATCAAAATTAAAATAAAAGCTTCAAGAAAGATTTTTCATTTTAAAAAATTAATTTTAAATCTTAGGATATCGCGAATCTGTGGAGGTACCTAATTACTTTTCAATACAATTTCCTTTCTTGTCAATGCCCTTAATTTAATTTCCCATCAAAATATAACTAATAATTGTGTCATGTTAAAAAGTTTGTTGATCTACATTAATAAGAGCTTTTAAGAGAACTTTGTATATGTAAAAAAAAAAAGAAAAAAAAATAGTCCAAAAACTGAAAGAAGAAAAAATACCTAAAAAAATGAGAACAAAAAGACAGAAAGAAAACCTGATTTTGTTTGTATATTAGAGAGACAGAAAGAGAGAAAGAGAAAGTGTGTGCGTATGTGTGTGTGTGCACGCGCATGCGCGTTCACGACTCAATCACATGAGTTCGAATATTTTTTATCATTATCAAGTTTGTTTCAAGTAAACCGTGAGCTTATTTGGTTCGATCTTGACGAAGTGTCCCGCTGCTGTAGTTCTGTATGAAGACGGGTTTATCAAAATGTTCAGGTCTCACCTTGGGCGCATGCGTACATGTTTGGGTCTACGCTTCAGTGAATGCGTATGTGTAAGACAGTCTGTAAAAATGCAGGACGAAATCACCTTTTTTCCCAATGTACTGTCGTCACGTTTAACTGTCAAATTGTCACTATTCGGTACATAAGCGATTACCTTACAGAATACTCACAGACATGTCAACTCAATCAGCTTCAAGTTTATTAGTCAGAGGATAAGTACATTCCTTCGCTCCCTTGTATTTGCCTTTTGTACTTTATAGCACCTGTGCGTCACTCTATATCTAACTCTCCCACTGTGTGTGTGTGTGTGTGTGTGTGTGTGTGTGTGTGTGTGTGTGTGATGACACCATCAAAATACCTGAACACGAGCATGACATTCTATCGGATGGGCGGAGAATGTCTCTATCTGCAACAACAACAAAGTAACATTCAAAGCAATCAAGATGTTTGTTATGTTGCCAAAGGATTGTGTATATGAAGACAAAACTCAGTCTTATTGAGCCTTGTTTAAAAAGTGGCCATATCACTAATCCATCCACGGCACTACGGAGTGGGAGAACTGAAGCCTCCTCACTTCTTACTGAAAATGAGACCTAGACAAAATAATATTTTTTTAGCGCCAATCTTTTTTAAACTGGTGTTCACATTACATAAAGCCAAAAGCTACGGAAGGTAGTGTGCTACTGTGTGGTGTTGTATGAGCGTAAGAAAAAGAGAGGTTCATGCAATTATGTAAGAAAGATAACGGTTAATCCTAGACTTGGTGAAGAGTGTAAGGATTGTGTAAGAGCCACTCAAGGTAGTGCTACTGTGTGGTGTTGTATGAGCGTAAGAAAAAGAGAGGTTCATGCAATTATGTAAGAAAGATAACGGTTAATCCTAGACTTGGTGAAGAGTGTAAGGATTGTGTAAGAGCCACTCAAGGTAGTGCTACTGTGTGGTGTTGTATGAGCGTAAAGAAAAAGAGGTTCATGCAATTATGTAAGAAAGATAACGGTTAATCCTAGACTTGGTGAAGAGTGTAAGGATTGTGTAAGAGCCACTCAAGGTAGTGCTACTGTGTGGTGTTGTATGAGCGTAAGAAAAGAGAGGTTCATGCAATTATGTAAGAAAGATAAAGGTTAATCCTAAACTTGGTGAAGAGTGTAAGGATTGTGTGAGAGCCACTCAAGGTAGTGCTACTGTGTGGTGTTGTATGAGCGTAAGAAAAGGCAAGAGATTCATGCGATTATGTAAGAAAGATAACCCATAATTCTAGAGCTGAAGTGGTGAAAGGTGTCATGATTGGGAGAGAACCACTCAAGACAGTGTGTTACTGTGCGGTGTTGTATGAGTGTAAGAAAAGGGAGGTTCATGAAATTATGTAAGAAAGATAACGGTTTATCCTAGACTTGGTGAAGAGTGTAATGATTGTGAAAAAGCCACTTAAGGTAGTTTTAATGTGTGCTGTTGTATGAGCGTAAGAAAAAGCAAGAGATTTATGCGATTATGTAGGAAAGATAACGGTTAATCCTAGACTTGAAGTGGGGAAGAATGAGATGATTGGGAAAGAGCCACTCAAAGTAGTGTGTTACTGTGTGGTGTTGTATGAGCCTAAGGAAAGACAAGAGGTTCATGCGAATATGTAGGAAAGATAATTAGTGAGACCCATAACGGCACACATATCGCAAGGTCCATGGCATTGGGTATCTTATAAACCTTTGACAAGGTGTGACATAAAGTTTTGCTAAACAAGCTCTCCAGCTATTGAACCACTATAAGAGTTTTCTCGATTATAAATTTCTTTCTTAACTTTCCTGAAGGTAATTATCAACGGTCAACCTTCTGAGGCCCTAGCAGTCAACGCAGGTATCACCCAGATGGTGTTCCTTCACGGACCAACCCCATTTCTGATTTACATGAATTATCTATGTAAGAATATTGTAAACATCTATGCCGATGTTACGACGATATACCTTTAAAAGTCTTGACGATTGGCAGCTGATCTCTCTCCCGTTCTATCACTAACTTCCATGTGGAAGAAAAATTGGCTGGTTAATTTCAATGCCTCCAAAACCAAACTGATTATATTCCAACACCGCCGATCAGACTTCAAACAACCACCAGTCACGATGTAAGGATGTTCCCTCGAGGAAGCCCCGTACATTGGAAGGACATTGCGACTCAGACTCACACCCAACCTTAAGTGGAAGTCCTATATACGATCCATAACCAAAAAGATGCAGCTAAAATGGTCAGCTCTCTACAACGCTCCAGTACCTAACTCCTCAGGTGATCCTTTACCTGTATAACAGCCAAATCAGCTCGAAAATGAGCATCCCAGACCTCATTATCTTCATAGAGTTCAAAAGCGTATTCGAGTCCTTGTTGGGGAAGAATTATTTTCAACACCTTAGACTCTCTCTCTCTCTCTCTCTCTCTCTCTCTCTCTTTCTCTCATGCAGTATGTGGTGGTGAGTCTCTCACTGCTCTATCGCTACTGCAATGGAGAGTGCTCGAACGAACTGTTTGACATCAGGTCTGACATTCACGGCTACGACCCACTATGCTACTCACATAGTTGCAAACCACCCACACTCTCTCCGTATTCCATTGATGAGAAGTAAGTTTCACTCAAATAGTAAGTTTCACTCAAATAGTAAGTTTCACTCAAATAGTAAGTTTCACTCAAATAGCTTCTTCTCACGAAGCTCGGCCCTAGGGAAACTATTCCCAAGGGAATATTTCTCCGATCAATATCATCTTGACCTGTTCAAGTTTAGAGAAAATCGTTATTTCCCCTTAACTTTACCCTCGACATCGAGTGGCCCCTCCAAGCCTTGTAGAGTGCGAACCATGCTGTAAAAATGTGTGTGTGCATGTTTGTGTACGTATGTGTGTGTGTGCATGAGTGCGTGCGTGTAATCCAATTCAAAAAGGTCAGATGGACAAAGGCTTCACAGAATCCAATTGTATGACAATATACGATATTTTCAAACATCAATTGCATTTTCAAATATATGAAAATATACGACGTCGTTCAAATATATGAACTATCTGTCGTCAGTTTAAATTGATTTAATTGACGGGACAGACAGACGTTCAAAGGAATAGAGAAAAAATAACGCATAATATACTTAATCAGTTTGAGTAAATTGATGGCGGAACGGAGCTTAAAAGAAATAACAGAATGACAAAGTTTATTAAGAACTACAGTGGATTGGAAGTTGAGGAAAGCCACGATCGCCTACGTCCTGAGAGGGCGCAACACATAAAGAAGAAGAAGACATGTATATTTTTATTAAATTAACTTCTTGCCTTGAAATCGCGAAACTCAAATAAGTGTCCACTTTCGAATTTAAAATATTCACGCTTATGCGTGGGGTCGCTAATTTTAAATCGAGCAATACACCATATTTAGAACAATATGTGTCCAGTTGAAACATGTCAAGAAGTAAAACGCTTCAGTTAATATGTCAAAGAAAATAATTTTAAAATTATTAGAAAGAATTCTTGAATAATTTCTGAATATTTTCACTTACACCGAGCACAAAAATACATATACTCACCCACTCTAACCTACACAAATACAAACATGCATGCGCACATAAACGCCTACACCTGTGCACACGTACGTACATGCATACATGCATATAAAGAGAAGGGACAGATAGAAAACAGAAAAAAATGGAAGATTAAATAGAATTAAATTTTTAAAAAGTTCAAATGAGTTGAAAAAATTCATAATCTGTGAAATAAATCTCCATTGAAATCAGCGGTGCAGGTTTAAAGTTTTTAGTCTTGTAGCCAAATAAATATCGTTATTATATTTACTTCGTTGGTGCGACTACACATCCGCACGAGCAAAAATGCCTGAAATTCAAAATTTTAATTTTTTTTAGTCCGACGAAGTCCTAAATGACGAAACGCGTCACACGAAAACTTTTTTTTTCCACTTTGTCATACATTTCCCCCAATTATTCTTCTTGATATATAAAAATTTATATATTGTAATCTCATAGAAATGAATCTTTATAATCATGTTTGCCTCTGTATACCAATTCTGGTTAGTCTTATTCATTCACTACACATTAAGATCATAAGTTGCTTTCAAATCAACCTAAGTGTTTTTCTTCCTTTTCCCTAATCATCGTCACCTTGGCGTAAAATTCTCGAGGTTACATCCGCATTCCTACTTACGTATACCCATTATACGCAGTTACACTGCGATGGATATGTGAACCGTGTAAACATAGTCACAAACCTCACTCAGCCTTTCAGCCACCAGTTAAAACACTTCACGTTGCGTTTCGGTTTCAATTTGCATCGATGCGAATAAAAACAAGGAAAGGTTCATTGTACGTTCACAATATAAAGAAGATTAAATTATCGAATCCTGATTTCAATATATTTGGTTACTTAGGCATGGATTCACCTGCGACGGTTTGGACTTGGGGTAGATGACACTTGAGACAACTTCGCTGCTATTTCTGTCTGATCATACGACAGACTAGCAGACCAGATCTTCCCATCAGCTGGCGAGAACATCGAGTCTTTCCTGCCCCCCATCTGCCCAACTCTGCATCACTACGCGTGGCTCGCAGCTGACTATTCTAATTGTAACTTCGCCTATAAACTTACGCCTGGAATTTATTTATTCACCTCCTTTCCATTCTACTACTGAACAGCAGGTGGTTACTTTGATTTTGAATATATATATATATATATATATATATATATATATATATATAACTCCAAATGAATAAGAACGAAAGAAATAATTGCAACGTTCAAAATATTAATTTAAAATAGTGCTCAATATAAAAATAGACTAATTAATATTTATTATTTTTTATTACGTTAGAACATGTGAAAAATTACAAACTACTACAAATTTGTAGATTTTGTTTCGACATTGAAAGAACAATGTCTCATCAGATAGTTAACAATGATGGTAATAAACCTTTTATTTAATTTTTTTTTCTTTTAAGAACACTTCCCTTTGTTTTTGGGATTTTTTTTTTCGTACGAGGTAAAAAGGTATTAAAAAAAGGGAGAAAGAAAAGATCAGAAAATAAGGTGAGAAATCAAGAAAAGGAAAAGAAAGAGGAAAAGGAAAGATACAGAAGAAATATAAAGTGAAGAGGAAAATAAGTGAGAAAATGTAGAGAGGGAAGAGCCAGTGGAAACGGCTAAGAGAGAGAAATTTTAACTTGTGGCCTGAGGCGAGGCCGTCGCTATAACCAGGCCTATTCTATGATTAAAGTTGACTTGCTGACGTCACACTTAGTAGTGTTGTTTTACTACCCGGCGTCCGTTAGCGTTAACTTATTTTCAGAACCAAATTGCAAAGGGGAATATAAAAATACACCGAAAGTTCATTGTTTTTCGTTTCCAAAAAATAAGCATTTATTTGATAAATGGAAACATGCCATTAAAAGGGAGAATTTTACCCCAAGTCCATTTAGCAAAGTGAGTAGTTCTTAAAATTTTATCACCATTTATTTCAACAGTCGCGGCTAAAATCAAAATTTGCTAAAAAATTAGTTTTGCCGTAGCACAAGAAAGAAAGCACTTTGTTTATAATATATCTTTTAAATTAATATAATAAAATAAGATATTATTTTTATTTCTTTGAATAAAATTGAAATAAAAATTATCTTAAAAAATATCTGAATTAAAAAAAATAAAATTTATGGCTATTCGTTCGTAAGTTTTTTTTTTTTCGAAATGTTTTAAAACTTAAACTGAAGCCGAAAAAAGTTGTTAAACATTATATTTTCTAAGAATATTTGAATTAATATTTTATTGATATTTTATTTCAGAAAATAATGTTTTCTTTTCAATGAGATGTTTTAAAAAATTCTTAGGAATAGAAAGTAAAAATCTTACTTAACTTTTCTATACTTGCAACTTTATGAATCGTTTTTAAACATGAAAAAATATTCCTGAATTAAATTTTTTTATTCTTTTTTATGTATTAACAAAAACTACAAAATTTATTTTTTAGTCAATTTTAAAAGAATTTGTTTTATTTTTAAGGTTTTTTATTTGAAAACTCCGTGAAATTATTTCTTGCAAAAGTCAAGAAATCACTATTACCGAAAATTAAAACATGAAAATGATGTTTTAAACTTTGTTTAAAACTACTATTTCTGAATAATTTTTGAATTTATTTGAAACATACAGGCCTAAATCACACCACACTTGAATTTTAAAACCTAATTTTTAAAATATTTAATTTTTGGAAAATATTTAGCACAACATGAACACCCTCAAAAAATATTTTCTAAACATTTTTTTTCCTATTTGTGATAATTTGAAGTTAATTATCGATATTAATCCATAGAAAAAATTGGAAATAAAAAAATTAGAATTTTAACTGGAGAATAAATCTTTTATAGTTGGTTTAGGGATTTTTAATCCTTAAAAAAATTAATTAATAAGTAAAACATTAACCAAAAAAGAGTTTTGCAAAAAAAATGATTTTTTTTATAAAGTTTAACATCATAAATGAAATAGAAACATTAATTTTTACTTTTTTTTTTCATTTTTTACAATTAAAATATTTTAAAAATGTAATTGAATTACCAAATATCCTAGGATTTTTAGGTGTATTTTTTTTAAAGGTAAAAATTTATCTTTTTATTTCATCCAGTAGGATTAACAATGGATTCAATCAAAATATTTCAAAATATTATTTTAAAATTCGAACTCCGTTGTTTTTTAGCAGAATTTCCCTAAAGACAATTTGTTGATATTAATAAATCTATTGGATTAAAAGTTCTCAAGACGTTTTTAAAAAATCTATTTCAGATTTAGCTATCCTATGATTAATTCGTTCGATTCATAATTATTCATTGCTGTTATGCCGTTAAAAAAAATGAAATGTTAAAAGTTTAGCATCAGGAAGAGATGATACGCTAGCTGATATAAACATTTATTTTCAAGGAATTAATAGAGGTTCTCTGTTATATCCCAATTATGTAACAACAAATTTAGTACTATACAATTATATTGTTATTAATAAACTTGTAAAGAATCCTTCTTTTCTTCATTCAATGAATCAAAGAAAATTGTCTATGTACATAACATTGGATGTTTTGGCTAATGATGAACTTCTTTTTCATGTTGACTCATGTGGTGAAGGTCACAGCATTGAAAAAATGATTATCTGAACCTCTTTTAATGCATTATTAAATATTTTTTGTAGCAAGGAAAATAATATTACTTGTAAGAAGTTAAGTAAAAAAAGAAAACTTCAAACATTCAGCTGAATTTTGAGACATAAAAAACTTTTATAAGTTTGATTTAAAAAAAAAACAGTAACTTAAACTTATTTAGTTTGAATTAATTTGCTTGAATTTAAATTGTTGCATTTTTAAATATTTTAATTAATTTGCTTATTTATTGTTGCTTCTTGTTTGTTCCTAAATTCTAATGGTTTCTTGATTGCTATATTTGAGTGATTCTGATTTAAAAATTCTTGCAATTGAAACAAAAGTGATTGTGATTTTTCATAATTAAATTAAAAATATGAAAATTTAAGCAGTGTTTGTTAAATTTTTAGAATTTAGACTAATAAACGAAAAGTTTTGTCTTTAAAACTGTGTTTACTGTTTACAGTCAGTAGTCAACAATGATGTTTATATTTTCTTATTGTTTTCTTAATTTTATTTAAAATTAATAAAACCAGCATAAATCAAAACATGTGTCTTTCTTTTTTTTTTCTTGTTACATTTTAAAAAGTTTTAAAATCTTTATTAAAAAATAACGTCTTTGTGATTATCAACATTGTCATGAAGACGGCTAACGCTACGGCTACGATTCATGACACTACCGTGACGTCACATTTCATTTGCTTAGACCTTGGTTAATATATAGGAGGTCTTGCCTGAGGTGAATTGCAGACAGATATTGACATCGGTTACAATGTTTCAGCTCAAATCTTTTGAGACATTGTTCTTTCAATGTCGAAACAAAATGTGCAGTTTTGTAGTAGTTTGTAGTTCTCACATTTTCTAACGTAATAATTAATAATAATTAATATATATATATATATATATATATATATATATATATATATAATTATATTAATTATATATATATATATATATATATATATAATTATATTAATTATTACGTTAGAAAATGTGAAAACTAAACAAACTACAAAACTGCACATTTTCGACATTGATATATATATCACACTCTGACTGAGCACTCTGGAAGAATGGAAGAATGGTAGACTTTGAAAGACAGTAGCTACTCTGGCATCTACGCATCGTTCATTCAGCAATGAATTAGAACACTCTCAGCTATTGGGCGTGTATAATGATAACATACACGCTAAAATGTCTGCCTCCTTCTACCGAGCGCCCGTAGTTCAGAGGTAGAATCGCCGACTAACGCCAATTCGGTTAGGCTTCAATCTTGGGTAAAAGGCAACCGGCTGTCTAACCGTACTGATGAGCTGTGATACAGCGAAACAGGTCTAACTGCGGATGACTATATATATATATATATTCACATGAGGGAACAACATAACATTTTCAAATAATATTTTTTATTTTTTATAATCATTTCAATCCAAGCAAGGCAGGACCGCAACTGGTGCTCAGGGAATTACAGTGAGAGAAAAAACAAGGTACAGGGATGTCGAAGAAAGAACAAGAGATGGATGGGAATCAAAGAGACATAAGATGGCAATTGACGTTGCATGGAGATTGTAGCTATCAGGGAAGCAAGCAAATGGTAGGGTGTTTCACAAACGGGAAGTGCGAGAAAACAAACTATTAGTGTAGAAAAGGGGGTTATATTTGATTATTTTGATGGTAAAAGGGTGGGACTTTGATGCCTAGCTGGAGTAAATACATGTGAACCAGGGAAAAGTGTCCGTCAGAGCAGTTGCCATGAAAATACTTGTAGAAAAGACAGAGGGAAACCACGTCGCGTCAGTGAGAAAGTGACTAAAGGCGAGTTGCCAAGTCAAGATTGATTATATTGCAGATCCACCATTAGATTTTCTTGAGAACCTCAATAGACAATGTTTTTAAGGAAAAACAACTTCAAATAGTTTCACGTGATAAATAAAATATCTTAAGGAAAATTAACATCTATTAAAGTGTTTTCTGAAACTAAAGTAATTTTACAGTCAAGTCAGCCGAAGAGTGGATGTAATTTCTACGAAGCTCAAAACACAAAGTAAGTTAACATTTAATTTTTTGTCTCTTGATACTGAATATTATAATTATGAAGACTTATTGCCATAAAAGCTGTTATCTTCCAGTGCTCGATCTTCGTGAAACCCAATCCTTGTTTCATATATATATATATTTTTTTTTCTAAACATATACTGTTAAATATAACAGACAATGAATGTCTCTTATGTTTAATCATGAACCGTTCTAAACATCGTATTTTGGCTTTAATTTCAGCTGAAAATAAAGACAAAAATTCTGCAACATATATATATATATATATATATATAGTTGAATCATATTCTTTTGATGTGTACATGAAATAAGCTTTATCGTAGTGCTGTGAAATTATTTTGCTACACCCTAATAAGAAAAAGGAAAACACAGGTGTTGCACTCAGCAATTAAGCTTGTACTTGTAAAATCCTAGATAATTCTTTAGAATAGACATCTATAGTTTTTCAAGCTCTTTTCTTCTATCTTTCTCTTTTCCCACAATCGCTTTGCCTATATAAATTTATTTATCTCCCCCCCCCCTCTCTCTTTGTCTCTCATACAGTCTGTAATTGACTCACCCTTTTTTTCTTTGTTTTTTTCTTTTGGATTTCTTTTCTTTCTTTTTTTTTTCGCTCTTGCTTTTTATTTAATTTGTTGTTTTTATTTTTTTCAACGTAATGTATCTTTCTGCCGCTTGCTCCATCATATATATATATATAATTCTGTCTGTCTGTCTATCTCTCTTTGTCTGTCTGTCTCTCTTTCTCTGGTAAGCCGTTCTTCTTTACAGAGGACTCGGAAGCGAAATTACTGGTTCTGTGATTTCTAGTTCTACCCTCAGCAACAAGGAAATGATACTCATTACAATTGTTTTTGTTAGGAAACGAATTTTTGTTAAGCAACTGCAATAAATCCTTTTTACGTGTCTTTTAATTCGTTATCTGTAAAATCTACTATACCGACAAAATAATATATAAATAACTGAGTGGCTACCCGTCAGCTTTATATAAAATTGTAACAGAACTTTTGATCTTGACTCCCATAACTCATTAAAGACGTTGGGGTACCAAATGTACTGTAGCTGTAACACCAGTAGTGTGTGTCTTGGGCAAGATATCCCGACGGAGCCAAACCCTTTCCAGGTTTTGAATAAGACATTGTTCTTTTCCTAAACTGATTTCCAATCAAGGCTATAAAACCCAGTCTGTCTTGTTGTTTTCCCAAAGTGGCGCGAGAAGAGATGAATTCATGATTTTCCCAAATAATGTATTTCTCATTTTGAATGATATTCAATAAATACAATTTTTCCGGGCTCTCAGTAAAAATTGACCGCGTATCAGTCAGTTAAGTGCCATACATGAAACACGCTTGGGCGATCATGTCTCGAAAGAGACATGACTGACTGGGCAGAAGATTATCCCGCAGTAGGTTGCCATTGCTTTCTGCGGTAGACTGGTTGCCGGCCAAGGCTATAGAACCAAATCTGTCCTGTTATTTAACCCATAACTGGAGGGAAGAGAAGGATTAATACCTTTCCCAAGGGTATTTGCGCGTAAGTGAATGCAATGAATTCAACTGGAATTCGAACTCGACTCCCCGATTTCTCGTTCCGAGCTGATATCCACTGGACCACAACGCAACGTATAATGAAGCCAAAACTGTGGAAGGCGAGGGCGAAAATTAATATTATTTCAAGCCCCAGGGATTGTCCTCACTAGTTTTGCATTCCGTTCGGAAGGGAGCCAGGATCATTATCTGGCGCTAGGGCGTCCTCAAAGAAGTGCCTAGTGGGGACTTGACGAATATTTTACCCATGTACGTGTACCCCACATCGCAGTAAAATCGACCTTGAGACACAATTTGTATGAAATGGGCGTACGAATAAATACAGCCTAAACTCGCCAGACCAGTCATATCAAAGGACCGGTAAAAGGACTGTGTACGAATGTCATTAGAATTTATTAGCAATTTGACATGTCACCGCCGTCATAAATTAGATAAAGCCGAAAATAACTCTTAAACTGGCTAGACTTAATCCTATATCTTTATAAAAATAAAAAAGGAAATGAATTAGTTTTCATGTATTTTTAAAGTTTCGTTTTCTTAAACTTCACAAACACTGCAACCAAATAAGTCTCTCTCTCTCTCTCTCTCTCTCTCTCTCTCACACACACACACACACACACACACACACACACACACTTTCTGTGGTTTTGTTCTGGTTTGTTTTGTTTAGACTTTAGAGAGATTCCTTCTGAGTAAAAAGTTGTTTTGGTACTTATACGTCCAACCAGGGCAGCTACAAGGGTCCCGTGCCTCTACCTCCGAATCTATTATACGAGACCACCACTCTGCTATGCCCCACTTTCCATAAGGTAATAACATTATATGAAATACACATTTTATATTGTAGCTTTTAATTATGTACAGTTATGGATTATATGCAATATAGACGAACAATTCAACTAGAAAGATTAACGATATACAAATTACAGGCAAATCATTACAATGCTCTGCGGCAATTTTTAGCACCTACCTGAATTTTTCTTGTTAAAAAGTTGACTAATTTTAACACATTCAACATTATCGATAAAGAATAGCGAATTTTATCGTGTCTATTTGAGATTTTACAAGCGCTAAACTAATTCTTGGATTCGGGCGAAATAAACAACCAAACCCCAGAATGACATGAAAATCTTTGAAATTTTTGCATCGTTTAATTATAATAGCCCGTTAATCATAGCGTTTAATTTGCAACGGATATGGTAACTAATAAGAAAGCGAAAGTCACAAACACTGCTCAAGAACCTCAATCAGGCTCCCTCCTCCGGTTGGGGGTTTGAGGGTAGTACGCACCGGAACCTGCGTCTAATTATAAAAATATAAGTCAATACGTCTTAATGAAAAATAATATTGTCAGGGTAGTGAATGATCAATTCTCAATGCTTTCTGGTTTTGTTTGAAAGAATATAGGTGTGTATGTGTGTGTCCTCCGTTTGAAGTATTGTTGGGTTTTTTAAAAATCTATTAATACTTCAAGTCAAAAGTAGGGCACAATTAAGTTTTTTCGAATACACAGTCTCGTAGACGCAACAACACCGTTTAAAATAAACGGGCGTCTACTCAAACAGGGGTCATCCACTAACACTAACAATAACGTTTTAAATAACATAAAAGAAAAAACAGTGTAAAGATGAATGTTGTTGTTGAGGAAACATCAGTCGACCTTGAAGTAAAACGTCTTGGCGACCTTGACACATTTCTTCCATCCCACTTAGTTCATTTTTTGCCTTCTTCATGACCCTATGCACTTACCACGACACACCCATCTCATCTTTTACGTTTCCTCCCTCTCTTTTTCTCTTTCTCTCTTACTGACTCTCTATCTCACTGGCTGTTTGGTTCTTTCTCTTAATTATTCCTCGCTCTGAATGCGTTAACAACAAACAAAACTGATAGCCAAACTTACCAACTACCATTTCTCGTGTCAGTTACTCTGAGTCTTAATTTTATTTTTATTCCGTTCTTAGTCTATTTATTTATTACAATAATACACTCCTTTATCTCTCTTGATACGAGGCTATGCTGAAATGTTTTTGGCCCGGATCATTTCTCAAAACCTGATAAAAATACCAAACATCTAAATTTTTAAAAATCCATTTTAGTACTCCCTTGTATAAAAGTAGTTACTTTCACTAAATCGTTGAAAAACAGAATAGTATGAAAAAAGAAGAAGCCCCAAGCTTAATAAAAACGAACGTTTTCCATCAAAATGTTTATGTAATTATTAAGAGGAAAGATCAAAGTATTTTCAATTATTTTTTAATCCTTTCTAACACATTCGAAATTTTGGTAAAAAATCTTGTTTTGATTTTAGTTAGCGGGTAACTAAATTGTTACTAGAGTTTACAATGGAAAACGTAATATTACATAACTCATTTTTTTTTCCGGTGGCAAACACATTAATTTGGACATTCTTGCAAAAATCAAATAATTGTCGGATTTTAATGAAATTTTCATTACTCGTTCACAAATGAATGAAATTATTTTTGAAATTATAGTTTAAAAAAAAAAATTGTAAAAATATTACTTTTTTACATCTGTTAACCCCACATTAAATTTTGTTGAGATAATTGGTTATATTTCCAGTGACAAAGAAATTAATTTGGAAACTCTTGCAAAAATCAAATAATTGTCGGATTTTAATGAAACTTTGAGGACTTTTTCACAAATGAATGAAATTATTTTTGAAATTATAGTTTTTAAAAAAATATTGGTAAAAATATTATTTTTTTACATCTGCTAACCTCACTCCACGTAAATTCATAAAATTTTAAGAAATTGAATTTTGTTGCGATAAATCGGTTTTATTAGTTAAACACAGGAATCATTGGGTAATGCATATCATCCTTTATTTTTTAAACATTTTGTCTTTATTTCCGAAAATCTGCTCCCAGTAGTAAAATAAAAAATGCAATATGACTATGACATCATTTAATTTGATAAGATTTTAATTGCCTTAATAAATAATATAAATTAAGGACATTATAGTTCTTCGATTAATAATGAAATTTTAAAAGGATTGTGTGCAATTTTTTAAACTATAATAATTTATAAAGTTTCAAAATATTTTTAAAATACTTCAAAGATTTGTTGGGGCTAATTTATAAACTTATTAAGTGAAGATTACATTTAATTGAAAATTAAAAAGTTTAATACAAAGCGTCGTGCCTTCGTATTTTTAAAGTAAATTTAATTTTTTTGTGTGTGTGTTTGAAGTTTTTTTTTGTATGCTAATTTATATGTGTACATTAAAAGGTCATGTGTTTCAGAGTTTCTTCCCCTTACAGAAAAAAGACTGTATAATTATATCACTTGTGATCACTATACACTTATCTCATCTGTCAATCTGTCAACACATTTCAGTTACGGTGGAAAGGTTAAAAAAGTGTTTAAGAAATAATTTTATTCTAAATACCATGTTCTCAATAAGTAATACTTGTATAAATTAGATCAATTTATCATTAAATTTGCTAATTTTCCAAAAATAATGTGACAAAGATGTATATTTATTTTTGCAAGACCGAGAATTTTTTTTTTTTTCAAAAATGGCCGAAAAGTTTTGTTTTTTTTTCAAAAATGGCCGAAAAATTGAAAGATTTAAAAAATTGAAAAATTTTAGATTCCAATTAAATATAATTTTATTTATTTATTTATTTATTTATTTATTTATTGCTTACTGGAAATAGCTAATTTAATCATTTAGCTTTCATTTAAAACTAAAATAAAAGTTTCAAGAAAACTTTTTAATTTTAAAAACTCAATTAAAATGTTAGTTATCAAAAATGAGTGGAGGTACCTACATTACTTGAAGATTTTCAACAATACCATTAGCTAAAATTGTCAGCACAGGTAACTCAAAGATAGGAGGATGATATGATAAAGATCTTAACTTACTTTATTAAACAAAAGGTTAGGAAGGAAACTTTCATCACTGCTAATAACAATTAGTGGACTTAAGGAAACCCTAAAAACTGATTTAAGGTAAAATATATATATATATATATATATATATATATATAGAATATAGATAGATAGATAGATAGATAGATAGATAGATAGATAGATTCTAAGAAAGAAAAAACGAAAGAAAGAAATAGACATAGATAGATAGATAGATAGATAGATAGATAGATAGATAGATAGATAGATAGATAGATAGATTCTAAGAAAGAAAAAACGAAAGAAAGAAATAGACATAGATAGATAGATAGATAGATAGATAGATAGATAGATAGATAGATAGATAGAAGCAAGGGAATAGGGATAGATAGATAGATAGATAGATAGATAGATAGATAGATAGATAGATTCTAAGAAAGAAAAAACGAAAGAAAGAAATAGACATAGATAGATAGATAGATAGATAGATAGATAGATAGATAGAAGCAGAATGGGATAGATAGATAGATAGATAGATAGATAGATAGATAGATAGATAGATAGATAGATAGATAGATATAGATAATTTCCTGTATGGAAACGGTAAATCTCACCATTACCATTAGCATTATCAAATATTAGAAAAAATAAAAACAAACACTTTTTCATTCACAATAAATACCTACACGTAGACATAGGCATGAAAACACGCGAAACATACTACGCTTTTTTTTTTTGCAGGCACCTCCACTCATTTGCCCCAAAAAACGGCATAGCATGATGTTAAAAGGGCTCAAACTTAATAAAAACAAAGTTTTATCATCAAAATATTTATGCTATTTTTAAGAGGAAAGTTCAAAGTTTGCTATCATTATTTTTTAAATGTTTTATTCCTTTCTAACACATTCGAAATTTCAGTTAATTTTTTTTTCCGTCAGTGATTCACCCCATGTATACGTAAGTTTACTACTATGGCAAACGTAATATTATGCAAATAATTTTTTGGTGTTGAAAGACACATTAATTTGGAAATCCTTGCAAAAATCAACTGTCTGATTTTAATTAAATTTTCAGGATTTATTCCCAAATGAATGATGTTACTTATACAATTATTATTTTTGAAAAATCTTGGTAATTTTAATTTTATTTTACATTTGTTATTCTCCTCCAATTCATTGAATGAAACTTTTAAGCATTCATTATGGATGACATTATTTTTCTTTTTCAGTTAAATGCAGGACTCCTTGGGAAATGTAAATCCTGCAATGTTTTTTATTTGCGAGACCATTTTTCCGAAAATCTGCTCCGAACAGTAAAATAAAAATGCATTAAAACCACGCCATTTTTAATTTAGATAAACTTTTAATTGATTTTATAAATAATATACATTAATTATTGGAATTCTCTTCCAAATGATTGCTTCCCCGACGGCTACAATCTCCAGGAGTTTAAATGTAAGGTCAATAGACACCTCCTAACACACTAACCTGCTCCCATTCTATCAAACACTCTTCCCATCTGCCCAACCCTCATCCTCGCTATCCTTACTCATCTGTCACCTTCCTCCTGACATTCCCTATGTCTAACCACTCCTTCTCTTTACCTTCCCCTATGTAGCCCCATGCGCAATAGTGGCAGTGGAATGCCTTGCTTGGGGTGAGATGATCAAAAAAAAAAATATTAAAGATATCATATTCTGAAAAACATTGATGAATAATGAAATTTGATAAGAATTGTTTTCATTTTTGTTTGCTAATTATGATGATTTATAAAGTTTCAAACATTTTTAAACCGATTTCATGTCATAAACAAGTGCTATTTGTTTAAAATCAGATTAATTTAACGTGTCACAGATGTATATTTTATTTTTGTAAGATTTTTAAAACCGATAATCAACCTTTGTTTACAAATGTGTTGATTGCTCGAAAATGGCCGAAAAATTGAAAAATATTTTTCAAGTCTAAAATATAAATTCTGTTGGAAACATCCCAGAATATTTTGTTTACTGGAAATGGTAAATTTAATCATTTAACTTTCAATTAAAACTAAAATGAAAGCTTCAAAAACCTTTTTTTATTTCTAAAAACTCAATTTAAAATTTAGATGTCGAAAATGAGTGGCGGTACCCAGTTTTTTATATTTGGTAAAATTCTTTCTGATTTTGTAGCACCAGTCTGATCTGGCGTTGGACTGTCGTCTTTAAGACATAAAGAATTCATTCAATTGAAACCATTCTTAATCATTAATTTGAGAAAATTTATCTACAGATAATGGTTTCGGCAGATCTTGTAATATGCTTTATACATTTGTACACATGTCTGGGGTGCTTTTCCCTGTATCCAGATAGTTTGCGACATATATGGCGTAACAATTTAAAAAAAAAATTTTAATGTTTTTTATTGCATATTTTGTCTTCTTTTCTTATCTTGCCATCTTTAGGAGCACCCAAGACGCTTGTGGACACTGAAAAACACAGGGGTGACATAAAGATTCGGGCAGACTACATAGCAATCAGTAAAATATTTAGAAATTCTGTACTTCAGTTTGTGGGTTGGGGTTTCACGGTAAACCGACCTTCTGTTAAGTTTTTCCACATGTGGGGATAGATAAATAAATAACACTTTACACGTGCGCGTGTGGTGCTATCACAGTGAACCTACCTTTCCTAGGTTTCCCTCTTGGTGGGTGGCAAACTTTTCATCCATGTAAATTGTTGTCATAAAGCACAAAACAGATGGATACTGATTCACAAAGGCTATACAATGGCATTTAACGAGAAGCAATAACTAGTAAAAAGAGAAACTGGGTAAAAGCGAGTGGATGAAAAGAAAAATGAGAGAGTGAAACAGAGAAAAAAAGAAGCAAAGGGCAAATGGAATGAACTCAAAGCAAAACAGAGTATTGTCTCAACCCTCAACTGCCTTTCGCAGACACCAATTGTGAGCGGATAAGGGAATCATACAAAAATTCAGAGGACACTCCGCAGATGCAATAAGTAAAAACTCACGTGAAAATAGTTATCATTTTTTTTATCATTTCACCCCTATCAAGTTAATAAAGCCACTAAGACTCAAGGGGAGGAGGCTACCGAATGTTAGAAAATAGGAGAAAAACACTATTAAGGAGAGAGGACAATAAAATAACAAGTCAATAACGATTGGCATTGCATTTAAATTTTTGAAGATCAAAACTGACTGGACAATAAAAAGCCACAAGCGAGAAATACGAGAGAAGAAACTGTTATCATGGAACTTACGGTTACATCTCGCCATTTTAACTGTAAAATGAAACGTTACTGTATTTACAAACATAAAGCTACCTCAGATAGTTTTATGAATAAAAAAAAGTATTTATGACAACGAATTATTTAAAAAAAAATGATTTCCTTATGAAAAGATGCAACTATCTGGGTTAGCTTCTCTAATAAAGTGTTTTGTTACGTTTTTGTTCATGCTATTTATAATTTTTCATGATGCCATTTATAATTTATAATTCTTCATGATGATCATTTCAAGTTCAGTTCAGGAGCGGTAGCATCTTTACCTCTCATATTATTTGATACTATCTATAGAATTAATATTTTTAATGTGCTTAAAGTACCAAGGTACCGTATTTGAAGACTTGCAATTATAGTGTAAATAACCGTTTCCATACAAAAAACATTCGGTAGTTAGTGACCGAAGAGTTAGCGTTACTCTAGGCTAAAATTTATAAAAACTTTTTCTTGGAATATTTTTTTAGGAAAAGAGACTTCTTAAATCTACTGATTGTTATCGCTCTTTCTTGTACTGATAATAGTTTCTTTCTAAGCCTTTTGTTTTTAGTAGTGTCAAAATGTAATATTTTGATTATATCATTGCGCTACCCTGTTTTTTAATGGTTGGTGCTGATGTTAGACGTATGAAAGTGATTTAGTTTTTTGTTATTTGATAAATTATATTCAAATATATACATGCTTCATACTAATTTTTCCCATACAGAGAAATTAAAATACATGAATACAACAAGCAGTGTGAAAGGGTTGAAAAGTGACAGGGTTTACTTGTAATATTTCCCGGGTGGTAAACGGACAGGCTGGTGATGTACTTTAGGTGCCTGGTTTCCTCTCCCTTCTTAACTGCCGTGGACAGTCTTGTTTCCCTGCTGTCTACATAGTAACTGCGTGGACAGACATGTCTTGCCTCTTCGCTTGCTAAATAGCAACTAAGGGGTTTTTGTCAATCGACAAAGTGGCGTCACTCACCTGCCGTCCCCTCGTGAATTCATCTTACCCAAAGAGAAGAAATCGTTCTTTTTGTCTCTACAACACTTTGTGATTTTGTAGCTCCAGTCTATTATTCATTAGAAGCTATTTTTAATATTAGAAAAAGGTTTTACTTAGCTGATTGTTTAGACATTTCTGAACCAACTGGATACCATGCATGACATCCATACGATATTTTAGATCTGAAGAAGTTGACAAACTTTTTATTCCCAGAAAACGGCTCAGAGACTATTCTGCGTTTTATAAGCGAAATTGAGGCCTCACATGACTTAATTTTATTCTCAGAATACACTACCATGGGCTATAATTTTACATCAGGGGGTCACTGGTACCTAATCTGACTCTGAAACAATATTATTTACTAAAATATTATTGTTGCTGTTGTTGTTGTTATTGGTACTGTAAAAGGAATTATGGTAACAAAATTACCAGCGACGTTCGTCAGCACCAGCTGACCCATCCAACTGACATATGTTCCAAAACGCTTCTATTATTAAAAACTGTAGGTAACCACAGAAGAAAAAACGTGACTAAAAAAAAAAAAAAAAAAAAAAAAGTGGGCAAAGGTAAAACGTTAACCTGGGAATCATGACATTAATATCGCAGAGAAATATGTCCTTCATACAAAGCCGCCAAAAGAGAATAACTAGTGAAGAGGTGGATGTACTAACGTTACTATTTTAGTATTATGTTCAATTCTAATGGTGGCTAGCTTTTTATTTGCAGTAATTTTTCCTGCTATATCTGATGTGTTTTTGTAATGCTTTGCAATATACTTATAACGTGTTTTAAACAATAATTGTTCACATACCTTAAAACCTTTTTCTAGAATATGCCCTCCTGAAATGGAGGATCGTCTCATAGGTTTGTTCATCTGCTATGTCGTTAAAAATGGTAATTCATTCTTCAGACTCACAATATTTATTATGTAACATAAACTAGTGTAGTCGTGACATAAAAAATGACAGCAACTCTTAGAAAGCTTTAATAGCGAGAAGCGATTAAACAAAATTCTTGAAACATTGTATTCAGATTCACTAAAGCGGATATAAAACATTACAACTAAAATAGAAGCCAATAAACCGTTTAATTAATCCGTTCACTTTGTATTTTTAGACGTTCAATGCTATCTATGATTCTTTGATTACACCTGTTATTATAGAAATTCGCTTAATATCTTTTGCTGTTAACTTTATGCGTTTAATATAACAGCGAAATGGAAACATTTCCCGGAGGAAACATATTAGGAACAGAACAACAAAGACGGCGACAACAAGACAAGGTTGAAGGAAAACGATCATTTAATAGACAAAGGTATCTGTGTGCCTCACTTGAAAGGCTTGAACAAATAACACTGCAATCTAAGAAACGGTTCATTTTGCTTGAGAACTAATTTTGTCTCAATGCAGATAAATATTTTATTTGTACAGATTATTAAAATGATTAACGGAAGTAAGTTAGTATACTAACTTAAGCTAGTTTACCCCTACCTACTACAAAGGAGACAGAAAATATACAAATAAATATAACTAAAGTATATAAATAAATGCACATTGATAATTATTATATGGTTTGCTTGAAGATAAGAACTAAATCTTTCTTCATTTTGGTGAAGTAAATCTCTTCAGCGCGAGTGTAAGACCTCAATGTTTTGATCCGCACACATATGCACACAAACTGAAGTACTCATCTACATCGGATAAGAGTTTGAGATTATTTATAATGAGAGTAGAAGGATTCTTTATTGATGGTGACATGGCAAACTAAACGAAAAAATCCATAATTTTATTCATTCCACACAACTTCTTATACCAAGGGGAAACAAATGAAACGTGTGAAATAAGAAACATCTATTTCATAATCTTTGTTGTCAACGAAAAATTTGTTTTTATTATTATTCACGTTTGTTAAAGTTCTATGTCAGCGACACCGGTTCATGATTGTATTAACAGAGATATCCGCTATGTTCTTTTTTGCATTATTAGACATTATTAAACGTGGATAGGTAGGTAATGAATTTAGATTAAGAAAAAACGTGGATAGATCGGTGATGGAATTAGATAGATAGATAGATAGATAGATAGATAGATAGATAGATAGATAGATAGATAGATCGGGACAAACAATTATTTAGACAATTTGTAGATATATGGACAAAAAGAAATTATTCTTTGCTCGCAAGAAAAACAGCGAAAAAATTAACAAAAGTACCTTCAGTCATTATGAAACATCATAAAGATATTGTTGCTCTAATACACAACTAGAATATGTACATGCACATCACATATAAATACACAAAGAGGAATATTACAGTCGTTACAGTCAAATTGTACTTAAAATTGTCTTTGCGCAAAAAATTATGAAGCATATAGAAAATAATCCCTATTTCCAACACAACTATATACCTACATACCCACTATATTTAAACAATCCAGAATATCTTTTTCCGACCAATAGCAGAAATAATTACAAACAAGCCAAAAAGATTCTACAACGCGACACACACACCGTTAAAGTGTCGATTGGTTACAAATTTACATCACCATGCGAAACCGTTGATCAATCAGTGAAAACTAAAGCCCTATTTTTCTAGCGCCAACTTTTGTGAAAGATTTATAAAAAAATAAAACACAGATGTCGACTTTTATCGAGTACAGTTGCGGGTGACTCCAAGTTGTTCAGACACAAAAGAAAAAGTGGTTACATAGCTTTTTCAACCCCTCCCTTAGAGCGTTCTGAAATAAATGCGTCGACGTCTTCAAACGAATCATCTCCAACAACAGGAACGGTAAGTGAATCTTTTCTGATGAACTAAGTATTTTTCTCAGCCACAGATTTGACTGTGGTCCAACAACTCAAAAATCTTTTCTAAATCATATATTTTTACTGTGGACCCAAAGGTTTTAACTCAACCAAAGACTATTTTTACTCCTTTTTAGCTCTTTTGAATTCATGATTATAAGTTTGTAAATACAAAGGATTTATTTAACCAGCATAACCATGTTTACTTTGTTTTTATTTTATTAATATTTAGAATTCGGACGTTAGGATTTTCAATATAAAAAAAACCCTGGATGATAAAATTTACTACAAGCACTTATTTCGATTAACTGCGTCACTTAGAACGATTACTTCGCTACTTAGGTAACAGTATAAACAATCCTAGTTGGCAATGATCTATATACTTGACAGGTGGCTATAAAAATGCGCTGTTCATTATTTACGGTTCATTTGTTTAAATGATGTTCTAACTATTGTTTGCTTTGTCACTAACTGTAAGTAAAATGATGCAATAAAATAAGTAACTATGTAATCATTTTAAGTTCCTTGAATATCGGTAACGTTCGTTTACATTGAAAAAACATCTGTATTTATAGCAACGCTTGTGCAGTGAGTGAGTGTGTGTGTGTGTGTGTGTGTGTGTGTGTGTGTGTGTGTGTGTGTGTGTGTGTAGAGAGAGAGAGAGAGAGAGATTGTAAACATTCTGTATTCTGAATGGCAATGAAAATAGTCAGAAATGGGAAAAATCACTTCGTAATGCTTGTAAACGTTTCTTTTTGCTTTGCTATATTACGCAGTCGTTCTTTTCAATATTTTGTTGAACAACAAACAAATACAACACAAGAAAATCTACAACGAGGTTAAGAGGAAGAACTGTCTTATGATTCCTTGGTCCGAAAGTCTGAGAGGTGCACATTAAGTAGAGCGGACCTCTCTCGTCAGACTATTCCTCTCCCTCAGAAAGAAAGTACCGAGGAACTGGACTAATTTTAAATGTCTCAAATGTAAGTGCCCCACTTTAAACTCAAATTTTGCCACATTCCGTTCGAGGGGGTGCGGATAAATATCACCAGCGACCCATTGCTTCAACAATTTTTTTCACCAAAACTTATCATAAACACTTTTTTTCTGGGACAATAAGGGTTCACGCGTATCGTAGTGGTTATCTTATTTCCCCACTAACAAAAGATTAATAGCAAGACAGGCTGGTCTTGCTTGCTTTGGGTAGCAAGAAGGAAAACTCTGAATTCAAATCTCGCTTAAACAATGAGGATAATAATATTAATATTTAACAAATTTATGCAGACAATGAACAAAACAATTTACAAGAAACTTGCCAAAAACGTATTAGAAGCACCCATCCAATCCTAATTGCAGACAGAAATAACAGTTAACTAGATGAAATATGCACGTGTGTACCCCCACAGGCACATACATACTCAAAAATTCATACACACACAAATATAGTCATCCGCAGACAGTCCTAATTCGCAGCTCATCAGTACGTTTCGACATCCGATTGCTTCTAGCCAGGGTCGAAACCAGACCGAATTAACATCAGTTGGTGGTTCTACCCCTAGGCTTTGAACGCTTGGCAGAGGAAGGCGGACTTTAGCGTATTATATATAATGTATACACACGCCAGTAGCCGAGAATATTCAAATTCATTACCGAATTAACGATGCGTAAATGCGTGAGTAGCTTCTGTTTTTAAAGTCTACCATTGCTAGTGCGAGAGCGTGTATATATATATATATGGAAATGAGTTATTTCCGCAACTAAAACATATCGAAAAGTTGAAACCTAGGTTGTGGAAATAACTCATTTCCAAATGAAAAGTATTCCAAAGCTCTACAATATAAATATATTGATCACTTTTTTAATACAAATGAGTACTGGTCTAATTTAATTATGACCAAAAACTATATATATATATATATATATATATATATATATATATATAGACTGCGTTCTGTATTTGAAGACAGATTTATGTTTATAGAAAATAACAGATAACTTTATTATTGAAAAATATAATAAGCATAAAATACATGATCTTTTTCAAAATTTTTTTCAATAAAACCACCTTCAACTTCAGTAACTACTTCTATCAGAGACCGACATTTTCTGCAGGATCGAATGAAATAGCCCTGGTTCATCTTGGACATTACTCTGATTATTACAGCTTTGAAATATTTGGTGTTATGGGGGTGTTCATTGACCTCACCCTTAACAACGCTCCACACGTAACAGTCCAATGGATTGAGATCTGAAAATTTAAAAGATGAAATGTTTGGAGTCATGCGATCAGATAAACTTTCAGCCATCCATTCTTGCGTTACTTAGGCCTTATGTGATGTTGCAGAGTCTAAGTGAAACAAATAAGGCCTTCCATTGCATGCAATGTCTACCTAAGGCTTAAGAACTGTTTTTAGGACCTCAATGTAGTCAGCAGAGTTAACTCTAACGCCTTCTGCAAAGAAATGAGGAGGCATTACATTTCCTACATTACTGACAACCTTAAAAACCATGACAGTTGCAGGAAGTTTTGTGTGTATAAATGTTGGAAGTTCAGAATAGTCTGCACACAACTGTCATTTTTTCTGAGCTTCGTTAAATCTTTCTCGTCTGGGAAAAAAACATATCACATTATCTGCTGCTTAATTTTTAAGTTTATTTTTGAGCCTTTTAGGTATTTAAGGTATTAAGGTATTTTCTTTTTCTTTTTTTGCATAAATTTCCTTGCCGCATTTTTCCTCATCCCATTTTTCTCACTACATGACTTCGTGGACAACATTTCTGGTTGTTCCTTTTAACACATGAAAATGTTTTGCAAGTGACCTGATGGATTTTCTACGATTGTCATCAATGGTCTACTGAACTTATTGCAAAAATTCAGGTGTTCTGATGATCGCAAAGCTTTTGGGATGCTTTTTATACTGGTGATAAGTTTCCATCTTCGGTCTCCGAATGTACTTTGTAGATGGTGACTTTTAAAAATCGACATATCTCTAAATCGCAATGCCTGGCCTTTAATGCGACAATTACTGCAAGCCTTTTCATTTCTTGAGAAAGTTGAGTGTTTGCCATATTATCTTTGGAAAAATAAAATTACATAAAGTTTAGTAAAATGCAGCAATAACCAAAATAAGGTACATCCTCAGATACCTTATACCCCCTGTATATATTAACTTAATTATAATTTTATCAGAATTATTTTCACATGTCGATTCATATACTACTTTAACATTTGACGTACGCACGCATCTGCATGCAAATGCGAAAAATCGAGAAGCCTCTGACACCTACAAGAGAGCTACTCGAGTGGAAGTTACATCTCAGCAATGGAATACGAAGGGAATGATGGTAGTTCGCTGCAATGTGCGTGGTACGGCTGGTCTTAGGTGAAGATTAGAACTGGTGGAACTAAGGAATGTAATTCGGCTGAATACTTTCCAAGGAAATATATACATATATGAACTTTATTAGAAATCTCAATTCGTATGGATCATATTCTGAAATATCATCTTGAACTTTCGAGGTATATCCTATTTCATCTTGAGGTACAACAGTGTGACGTTGTATACCGTTTGGGAAATATGTATAGCCTGATATAATAGTACTATATTTCTTAGATTGAATAAAAATATACTATTAAGAATATCAAAACTGATTATTTCACTTTATACATTACTAACTTCTGTTTATTCCCAAGCAGTGGTCTAAATGCTAAGATAGTTAAAAGTTTCCGAACAAAAATGGCTTTATTTCATTAACTATGTCATCAACAAAATAAATGAGAAACAAAATATAGTTATTATTTAACAGATCTTTAAAGCTGAATAGGCAAAGTATCTCGATTAAACAAGAAACTAGACAAGATATAAAACACATGCTAGTAGCTATAAATGAATGATAAAATCCGCATCATTGCAGCTTTTTGCACTTTTTAGCATAAGCTCGACACTCGGGGAGCCATCTTTTCATGCTTTGCATCTCCTTCTAGTGAGGGGTGAGAGTAGTCATTACCTGGCACATGAGGCGTTTCTAACGAAGAAAGCCTGTCGAAGAAGTGTTGAACGTGTTGAACCCTATTGTAAACTTTATTTTTTCATATTCCGTACGTGTTAGCGCACAGATAATTCCCACGATAGAATCGCATTTCCCTATAGTCACGGGCTAGAGTATCTACCCCGGTATAAGTAGATTAATGCCGATAGGGCTGAGTAGATTTTGTTCTTAGTCTTATTTGGAAGGGCACCTCAACGTGGTGCAGTGGTTAGCAAACTTGTCTCGATAAAACAAATACGATTGAGTAGTGAGTTCGATCCTAAAAGGGTGCTTCATGCTTTAAGCTTTGTGCCACATTAAAGCTACGCTTAGCAAATCACCATGTAAGCGTGGGTCTTCTACTCGGCCTTAAGAGATATTTCCTTCGAGTAGGTGTACAAATTAATAACAATCCGCATTAAATGTCTGCGCACACAAACAGGCAATCAACTTATATATTTTTATGATTTTGAGCAGATACACTCAAACAATAGACTTTATATATGGTATAAAGAGGAAAATAAAATATTTTACAAAAGTTTTTCATAGGAAAATGTTATAAAACATGTTTTCATTTGTCGCTTGCATGATTATAACATTTAATATCGGATTTCTCATTTTTTTTATCAATATATTTTTTCTTATTGATCTGTTTAAGGCAATGGTTCCCAACCCCAGGGAAAATTACCCCAGTGGGGTAATGAGCCCATATTTTGGGGATAATGGATGTTTGGTTTGGGAAGAGGCAATCAGCTTATAATTTCACACTGTGCCCTGGGAATGAAGACCAAGAAACGTAGCAAACTCAACGTGGCAAACGACGCCCGAATAGCCCTTTCAGTCACAAAGCCAAGAATAAATAAACTGGCACTGGTACAGGCAATACAAGCTCAGCACTCACATTAAGAATCACGGCTAGGTTGCGGCTATTATACCTCTGGTTATTATAGATTGGTACTATTGTATTGAATAATTTCCATTAACTTTGTCTGCTTTTGATGCATGGAAATATAATTACTTCTTTTCCTATATTACAGGTATTTGTTCATTGGGGTAATGGATAATAGTGAAATTGTATTTTGGGGAAATCGCAGCAAACAGGTTGGGAACCTATGGTTTAAGGGTTAAAATAGAATAATTCCCCTGCAAGGGTCACGGAACATTTCTTGTTGTCACCCAAAATTTATGTATCAAATGATATCGCCTCCCTCAAAATGAATATGCCTAACTTGAAAAAAAAAAAGCAAAAATTTAAAAAGAAATTGCTCTTAAAATGAAGAATAAACATCTTTTAAAATCAAAATGCCACCGACTCTTAAAACCATTCAAGACTGTCCTGCGGGTCACCGGTTGCAGTCGTGACGTTTCACCCAACCGAAAATCTTGGTCACTGACTATTGCCCATGTCGTTGGAAGTGGAGATACTCTTGTTGCTGATGGATTTGATTTGGTAATCAAAATGGAATCACCGCACGTTGTGTTATGACTTTACCTAGCTCAACAGGTGGACGCACACCGCTAAGTGTTCATTTTCTTTTCTTTTTTTTTCTTTTGCTATTTACCCCTGTTCTCCAACAGGTTCTTCAGTGTTGAGAAGAATGTTTCATTTTCGTGCTGAATATTGACTTAAAGAAGGAACACATTACATTTACTTTTTTTTTTTAGTTTCGCTACTTGATCCACACGATTCTATGATGGCATAACACAGATCATTAACGCGTAAAAAAACAAAATCAAAAAACGAACATGTAACCCACTAAATTACTGGAGTGTGGCGCGTTTAAGGACAGATGAACTAATGTTGCTTTCTTTTTTAATACTGAGCACATTATTTAGGACAAATCTTCTCGCTTTTAAACTTGCTAAACTTCAGTAATTTACAGGATCACAAGTTTTGTTACGCATTAATAATCTGCATCATCATCATCATCATCATCATTTTATTATTATTATGTCATTTTTCATCATATTTCGATTTCTGCTTTGGTCTCACTACCAACCAAGTCTGCGGGTAGATCTAAGGCAGGTCGTGGCGTGTTGTTATGGCTCCATTTCATGTTTTTCTATCTTCCCTATCATCCCTAGCATTACATAGATAAAGTTTTCCTTAGTGTGTGGGCTGTACTTAATAAGACAATTTTTTGTATATCTCTTAAGCTGGGGTTTCCAGGGATTCTTTCAATGTGTTGTTTTGTTCCATTTTTTATCATTCCAAGTGCACCTACTATCACTGGCACAACTCTTGTTTTCAATTTCCACATTTTTTCTATTTCAATTTCCAGGTCTTTATATTTTGACAGTTTTTCAAATTCCTTGATTGCTATGTTACAATCCGCTGGACAAGCCATATCAATTAATAGACAAGTTTTCTCCTGGTTTTTAACAATAATGTCTGGCCTGTTTGCTTCAATTTTTCTGTGTAGATGGTGTAATCCTATAGAATGGTTACATGTTCTATTTCTGTAACCGGTGCTGGGTGATGTTCATACCAGTATTTGTTTACAGATTTTCCATAATGTTTGCACATTGTCCAATGTAAATATTGCCCAACTCTATCGTGGCGATTTTTATATTCATTTGGGGAAAGCACAGAACAGCCTGAGATTAGGTGGTCTATTGTTTCTTGGTGTTTATCACAAAACCTGCATTTTGGATCCATATTATTATGCATAATATTTTCCTGAAAGTTTCTAGTGAAAAGACTTTGGTCTTGTGCTGCAAGAATAAAGCCTTCAGTTTCAGACTTTGATCCAGATGCACGTAACCATCAATGAGTATTAACTTTGTCAACATTGGATTTATTGGCACGTTCTGGATATTGGCCATGCAGAGGTTTGTCTTGCCAGCGCTGTTTCATCTGTTCAAGAGCTTTATCTTTGGCTTTCATTGTCATATTTTTTGCCGCAATAGTTGGTTCTTGGCTTCTGTTTTGCTTTTCTACAGAATCTACTAACTGTAAATCTTGTTTGTATTTACTGCCTTCTTTTATTATTGAATATTTTTTCTTTCTTTCTTCATGTTGCCTTACTAATTGTATCATCCGATCCTTTGTTGTTTCTATGTATGTTAGTAAGCCAATAGTTGTTGTCTTGTATGACAATTCCAGCTGAATAAGACCTCTTCCACCTTCTTTACGGGGTATGTATAGACGGTCTACATCAGCCTTTGGATGATGCATCTTATGCTTAGAAAGAAGCTTTCTTGTTTTAGCATCCATTCGCCTGATGTCGTTTAGAGTCCAGTTTAAGATGTTAAAGCTATATTGGACAACTGGGATTGCAAGGCTATTAATGGCCATAACTCTGTTGTGTGAATTTAATTCAGTTTTTAATATCATTCGTAGCCTTCTATAGTACTCTTTACGCACTATTTCTTTCATTTTTTTATGGTGAATGTTTTCGCTCTCATTTACACCTAGGTATTTATAAGCTTCTTCTGGTTTCAATTCTTTTATTGTTACAGCAGGGTCTAGGCTAATTGAGGATGTTTATAGCAGTAGTCGATCATGCTATTTAATCCATAGCCTGCGGAGGGAGAAAATATGTATTCATACATTTCTCAAGGGTAATGTACGCGTAAATGAATGTAACGAACCTGACATAAATTCGAACCCGCCTCTCCGATTTCTCATTTCGAGCCTTTACAAAAGGGAACTTAGGATAATGAAAGAAGTTATAAAGATCAAGCTTTTACAACATGGACTAAAGGTAGGTTTATAAATATGCAAGCGGAATTCTGATAAGAAGAATCGTCTGGCATGACACAGTGAACTTATTTTCCTAAGAGTTAACCCAGCAATTAATTCGATATAATCACTCCCGCTTGACGTCAGTGAGTCCAAGAAGGTGCAAAGTGTTGCTCTCCTGGAGTCTAGCATCAACCATGCTGATGGCAGACAGAAAGGTTTCTCTGTGGTGATTAAATCAAAGCAATTTTGTTTTGGAGACGTTAAAATCTAAAAGCCATTTCTTGGCTCGGTTAATTACTAGTTGAAGGTCCTTTTCGAGAGCAGTTGCCAGTTCTAATTTATCGAATCTGTCGGATTTGCTACTAAGATAAGGAGTAAACAGTTGTGTCATCTGCGTAGAGACCTAGTTGGTAACTGGTGATATTGGGAATGTTGTTGCTGGACATCAGAACAGCGTAGGTCTATATTCATTATATTTCAACTAATCTCAATAATAAAATCATAATCATCCTTCATTCGCATACAAGCCTGCTTTGCTGTATCACAGCTCATCAGTGTGGCTAGAGATTCACTTGCCTCCACCCGGGATCGAAATTCGACTGGTTTGGTGTCAGTCGGAGTCGCTAACCCCTAAGCCATAAGATCAGAGAAGGGGAATCTTAGCGTGTTATATACAAGCGAAAGAACTCAATTCATTGCTGAAGAGTTATGCATATATCATCGAAGTGGTAACTGATTTTTTTCAAATTTTCCTCTCTAGACACTGTGTCTGCTTATTTTTAATAAAATCCATGAACGGATTTTATTAAAAATAAGCAGACACAGTGTTTGCAAATTACACGGAAAATCTTTCGCGTATTATAATTGAAAGATGTTATAAATGAGCTGTAACGTTGATAGATGTTACTATCCTTCATTTCTCGATGTTCCCAAGTACTTTCATTCTCCTTCCGAGATCATCTTCAGGGGAGAGTTATATATATATATATATATATATATATATATATTATACTAAAAATTGAATTTTGCCAAATGGTTTGACATAATGTATAGCGGCTCGCATTAAGGAATCGGAGAGTCGAGTTCGAATACCAGTTAATTCATCACATTCATTTACGGGCTACTCTTACGAAAAGTATTAATCCTTTTCTTTTCTCCGCTCTCTCTATGGGTAAATAGCAGGACGGATTGGGAATAAAAAAAATCTCGATTCAAAACCAGCGGATTGAGCTCTGTCAAGCTATCTTGCTCAAGAAACATTACTGCTACTGTGGCTACTGTATATGCGGTGCCCCGACAACCCTAATAGGATAACAGGTTTCGTGATCCTGATAAATAATATAAATAGTATTGGTAAAATTAATCACATAATACTACCAACAAACTTAATAGCGACTACAGCTTAAAAGAATTAAAAATTATCATAAAATTGTTTATTTATAAAAGATTTAATTTACAGAAAAAAATAGTAACAACATAAAGCAGGAATTTACAGAATGGACTGTAACAAATGTTACAAGAAATCCACATCTTAAACATCTAGGAATTTCAAATATAATATTTGAACGCAAAATGTATCTTTTACAAAATAATACACTTAATACATTAGTCATTCATCGGAATAAGTCTGACTATAATTTCGATTTAAAAGTTGCAGTTGTAATTAAAAGAGAAAAATAATTTATTAAGGCAAAAACGTAAAGAAAGTGCACTAATTTCTGAATCTTTCACGGTAAATTTACATCAATGATCATGCAACATGCTACCTTTTCTAACAAAACTACTTTTATAACAATGTGGGCTATTTGAAGACAATAGCAATAAAACAGAGGCAAAAGCAGTAAGAATTCAGAAGTCGGCTGGGTTATGAATCTATACCAGTGTTTCTGAACTTTTTTCTTTCTTCAGGGTTTACTTTTAGAATAACTAAAACTCTGGGAGGTACTTTAAATTTTAATAAAGAAAAATAAGTCATGAAATTTGAAAAAACGATTCGCATTTAGAATTTTCAAATAAGATTAGCGGTACAAATTTTAGTTAAAGGAAATCATGTAGAATCTGCTATTTTCTTTTCTTTTTTTTTCTTTTTTTTTTTTTTTTTTAGAGAGCCTGGTAAAGACTGATTTAAATTCCTCGAGAAAAGTAAAAAAGGAAAGGAATATCCACTCCTTTTTCAAGATCAAGGAGATTAGCATCCAGTTTTAAAGTATCAATTGACAAAGACTTGACTTAGACATGGAAGCTATATGGTGTGGTAGGTGTCTCCTATAGAAATTATTACGGAGTCGCCAACTGGGTGCCCCGTGATTGGATGAAAAACAACCAATCACGGGCTACCTTTCGAGATTTTCAACAAACTCCCCACGTGAGTGGGTTTTACAAACTCCCTGTTTTACTTGACATTACAGACAAGATGTCTCCGTCTGCTCTCCGTCAACTAGACCCAGGATACGTGAGGGAATTTGACAGCAACTGAAGCACAGAAGTCATGGCTCTATTTCTGCAACCCAGCCGTAACGACACAGAAAAAACTGTTAAAAGGACGCATCTTTCAGATAAGTTCCGCAAACCCGACTGTTTGCAAGAGACTATCCTTTCTTCTTTTCTCTCTTTTCCTGTAAATACAAGTTTATAACATCATCTGTGTTTGTGTTCCTTTCTTCTCGCCGGCGTCACAATATTTTTACCAATTAAATTTGGGAAATTCCCAATAGTCTCGTATTTTAAAAATAATGATTTTTTTTCTTAAATTAAAATTGAGAAACGCTTATCTAGACACATCGGACGCTAAAATTATAAATTTAAACTTAGGCGTCTCTGTATCTTCAGCGTCCTCTCGATGTACAATTATACTTCGCAAATAATATTATTTCGTATCCCTCCGTCTACGTGTATATGTTTCTATCGATGAAAAATATTATTTAATCAGAAGAAACGCATTCAAAGGAGGAAATGAATAATATGGTTTGTTTTATTTTCATTTTGCCATTCAATGACTCATATGATATCATTAAGAACATGATGATGATTTTTATCAACACGACGAGCGCAATCATGTCTCTCCACAACTTCCTGTCTTTGTGTCTCTTAGGAATATTTGTCTTTTTGATATATCTCCTAATCTCTGTCCTGCAATGCAATTATACATGATCGTTAGTTTATTCGCTTCTTTCTTTTCTATCTTGCCTTAAATATTTCCTTTGAGTATCAAACTTTCTAACCCTTCTTTCCTTATTATATGCCCTATAAATTTCAGTTGTTTTTTACTGACGTTAGGTATATCTTTTTTGCTTGCATTTTCTCTAAAACTTCGACGTTACTCATTTACTGCCATATAAGAACACTGATATTGAATAACATTTCAGTACGCTTTTCTTTGTTTCTAATGAAAATTTTTAATAATTTGCTTAGCTTTTTGAAGTCATCTTTCGCTATTCCAATGCGAATTTCAGATTTTAGTGTCGCTTTTCTATCCTCTCTTAAAATACCTCCTAGCTATTTTAATTTTTATAGTTAGTTGATATTAGAGTCTCCAATTTTTATAGTTAGTTGATATTAGTGTCTCCAATTTTTATAGTTAGTTGATATTAGTGTCTCCAATTTTTATAGTTAGTTGATATTAGAGTCTCCAATTTTTATAGTTAGTTGATATTAGTGTCTCCAATTTTTATAGTTAGTTGATATTAATGTCTCCAATTTTTATAGTTAGTTGATATTAGTGTCTCCAATTTTTATAGTTAGTTGATATTAGTGTCTCCAATTTTTATAGTTAGTTGATATTAGTGTCTTCAATTTGTAGTGGGCTGATCTTTTTACTAATAATCTTACATTTTGTTTTCGTACAGTTGACGTTTAGTTTTTTCTTCTCACTTTTTTTTACTACCTTCTGTATGAGTTCCTGTAGTTTCCTTTGTGCCTTACAAATAATTATTATTGATGTTCTTTATTACTAATTATTTTCATTTTTCTTTGGCTTAGTATTTCTTCGAAATGATTTTTGCAACGATGAAATATCTTTTGGCACCATTAAAACATCTGAGAAAAGCCTAGTATCGATAGAGATAAGTATACATTATTAAGAAAAACGAAATAAGAATATTTCGTTAGAAACAAAGAAAATAGTACTAAATTACAATGTGATATCAATCCTCTTGTTTGATAATGAATGATTGACAATTACATCACAGATGAAGGGAAAACTGCAGGCAACAGAAATGTGGTTCTACCGAAGAATTTTATGGGTGCATCGAGTAATCAACAAGAAATTCTTAAAGAAAATGACAGCAAAATTCATAGAGGAACCATAGAAGAATACATTTGCCACCTATATAAATATCATGGTTTTATCTGATAAAAGTCCTGACGCAACAAAACAACGCGGTTCTCCATAACACAAAAAGAAAGACGCTCGCAGTGAACTTACACCTTGAGCGTTGCCGTTTAACGGAATCGATTAATATTTGATTCATTTATACATGAAACCTGAGGTGTCGTTTACACAAATGATTTCTTCAAAAGACCAAATCAATTTTATATAGACTTTATAGTGACTGAAATTCAGTAATTAGACAATAACCCAAAATATGAATTATTTAAAACATAACTTAATGAAGGCGGATACTAAATACGTGAAATACAATTACATTTGTATTACTCTTGCAACAGTGTTTTGGTTTAATATATAATGTTAAATAAAGCGCCTTAAATATTGCTGAAGTAATTGTGTATTTCCCATTGTCATTAGTGGCCCATGTTCGAACCAGACAGATTCTCCTCATTAAGAAATTAGTGCAGCACAATCACTTTGCTCTTAAACCTGGAACACTCAGTCAGTTAAGTGCCATACGTGATACACGCTTGGGCGATCATGTCTCGAAAGAGACATGACTGACTGGACAGAAGATTATCCCACAGTAGGTTGCCATTGATTTCTACGGTAGACTGGTTGCCGACCAAGGCTATAGAACCCAGTCTGTCCTGCTATTTAACCCATAACTGGAAGGAAGCGACGGATTAATACCTTTCCCAAGGGTATTTGCGCGTAAGTGAATACAATGGATTCAGCTGGAATTCGAACTCGGCTCCCCGGTTTCTCGTTCCGAGCCGATATCCACTGTACCACAACGAACCATCAATTAAAGTTACACCACTACTAACCATGGGTATATTATACCCGATTTTGAAAATATTAAAATAGTATTAAATATAAATCTTTACTTGAAATATTTTACGTGCAGGCACTTCAAAATTTGTCCTTTTAGTTAACGTTAATAGGAACTGAAAAACACATTATTTAGGTAAGAAAATCAGGTATTGAAAATTTAATTAAATTGTAATTAAAATTGCGTCATTTGCGCTGGGTACTATATACATATGGTTAGTGTTCTCGGATTAAGCTAAGTATAATGTATGTCATAAACTACTTGTAATGAGAACGTTTGAAATATTGATATATTTTAGGGTTGTTTTTGATTGATTGATTTGTGTTTTCTTTATACCATTTGTGGCTTATTTAAAGCCGAAACATATTTCAAATTGTAGGAGGTCACTTACAGTACCTCGTATTGCACTGCGATTGCCCATCTACTTACTGACCGGGCTCGATATTGCTTAACTTCGCTGATCGAACGAGAACAAGAACCAGTGTTTTCAGCAATATATTTGGGGTTAAAATCTATTTTGTCTATTGGAGAGTCTAGCATATACCTGTACATGTCAGCACCCTCCATCAATTTCAATGAAAGGATAATTATTATTGTTATTGATTGTTTTCACCAAAAGCCACTGGTGACCTTTAACCATGATTTACTGACTACAAGTTCCTTGAATACTCAAGCATTTTTATTAATGTTCTCGCTGTTGATAAAAATGGTGTCGTCTGATTGGTTCTAACTGTGCATTTAATTTTTAGATCCCACAGTCGTCTTTACAATTTCTGATAACGACTGGCATGACCGTCACCTTCACGTTTCCCAATTTTTGAGTTCTCTGACAAGGTCGAGATATTTGATATCCCTGGTAGTTTCTATCGGCGATTTAAATTGTCCGTAGCAAGTTGTCTTCTGTTCTTCCAAGATTTTTTTTCTTCGTTACTTTTCTCATTATTCTTCGTATTTATCGCTTTTTGTCCTTAACTGTGCTATTTTGAGCCGTTTCTTTATTTTCACGTCTCTTGTGTGCATCTTAGTCGTTTGAAAACCGCGTTCCTGGTCGATTCCCCCTCTTCTTGTTTGCTTTCTTTTTTTGACTAAATTCATGGTTATGATGAAAAACTGCATCCGGCAGCAAGGCCTCTGATTAGGAGGTTTTGAGGAGCGTGAAACCAGCTTTTAATTACTGTTGTTGCTCCCAGGTCGAAAAATTTGAGAACTGTTTCAAATTCAAATACACACACATACACACACACACACACATATATATATATATATATATATATAGAGAGAGAGAGAGAGAGAGAGAGAGAGAGTGAGAGAGAGAGAGAACGAGGGAAAGAGATTGA
Source organism: Ascarosepion bandense (assembly GCA_037127315.1). Lineage (NCBI taxonomy): Eukaryota > Metazoa > Mollusca > Cephalopoda > Sepiida > Sepiidae > Ascarosepion > Ascarosepion bandense. The sequence continues at coordinate 1,468,790 of JBBBDQ010001470.1, forward strand.
TAAAGAGAGATATAAATAGTGAGGGAAAGAGGGAAAGATTGATAGATATATAGAGAAAGTGAGGATAGAAAGAGGAAGTAGGTGAGATTGTTAGAGAAATAGAGATATAAAGTAACAGAAACAGACAGACAGAGACCAAAATCTGAACAGCTCACACGAATCTAACGTAGTACGGGTTTTTGCCGCTACCTTTAATACTTTGTTGTCGATATATGTGTATACATGACAAAAAGTAGAAACTGTGAGGATAAGTCCTGTTTTTCTTAATCAAATTTTGCAGATTTAGCGTAGCATCTTTTGCTCTCACTTACATTCATAGTAATCTTTTACTAATATATTTACTATTTGTTTTCAATTTTTGTCCTACTATTCATCACTATCTGCTATTTTCATCATTGCCGGATTTAGCCAGAATTCGGGCAATGATTTGATGGCAAGTGTAAATGAATGTGTTGTACGTTTATACGTGATGACAAATTTCGAAAATAACACAAACAATATTTAAAACAAAATTTGTCCTTCTTATAAGATTTTAGTTTCTAGCGACATACGAAGATCTGTACTAAAAAGAAATATTGAATCTCTTTTATTAATTCACTGCAAATAATGTAAAATGCAGTCAGTCTATTAAGTGGCATACGTGATACACAATTGAACGATCATGTTTCTTTCGATCTATCACTGACTAGGCAGAAGATTTTCCACAGCAGGTTGCCATTTCTTTCCATTCTAGACTGTCAACCAAGGCTATAGAACCCAGTTTACTCTGCTATTCAATCATTTTATTCAGATCCGTCATTTAAGTGCCGTACGTGATACCCGATTAGGCGATCATGTCTCTTTCGATCCATAACTGACTAAGCAGAATATATTCCCGCAGTAGGTTGCCATTTCTTTCTGTGGTAGACTGGTTGCCAGCCAAGGCTACAGAATTCAATCTGTTCTTCTATTCAATCATTTTATTCAGATCCGTCATTTAAGTGACGTACGTGATACCCGATTAGGCGATCATGTCTCTTTCGATCCATAACTGACTAGGTAGATTTTCCCGCAGTAAGTTGTTATCTCTTTTTGCGGTAAGACTAGTTGTCAACCAAGGCTATAGAACCCAGTCTGTCCTGCTGTTCAATCTATAACTTAGGGAGAAGAGATGGATTAGTACTTTTCCAAAAGGATTTTTGCGCGTAAGTGAATACATTGAATTCAACTGGAATTCGAACTCGGCTTCCCGATTTCTCGTTCCGATAGCCACTGCACCACATCGCAAATGTAATATTACTTATTGGAAATATTTATTCACTCCAAGCAATTATAAATTTTAAATTAAAGTTTACTTGTTTTTCTTAGATTTTTTGCACACTTTTAAAACTTTTTCTTTGATCACAACCAACGATTCTCTCCTGGTGTGTTGTTGGCGAAAGGGATCCCTTGGGAGATGTTTCCGTTTGGGATTTTTAAAGGCAATCTTTTAAAATTATAAATTTCAAATCAAAATTTGTTTAGCTTGCCATGAAGTTGTCAGATAGAACAGCCTCTACATTACAAAATGCAATCTGAAGCTGTATTTTACCAGGAACTACGATTATGTCGGATTATTGGAACGGATATACATCTTTGAAGGATGATCCGAATTATATTCATCGGACTGTAAATCACTGCATAAATTTCGTTGAAACATCAGCTCAAACGCAAACAATCGAAAGTACCTAGAGGAAATCCAACATGAAGAATAAGTCCATGTTCGGGACTCATTGGGACTCATTGGGACTCATCGCAACATGATAGACTCTTATTTGCGTGAGTTCCTTGGAGACGGAAGGCAAAAAATAACAATGAATGCATTTTTGAACAAATTTGAAAAGACATTTCTGAATTTTGCTGTGAAATTTAGTAAATATAAATTCTTTTTATTTTGGGGTCAATTAATATTTTGAGGTTAATTAACAGAAATGATCTGAAGTCTTTTGATGCCATAATATTGAATATTATGTCAATGATCATTATACAGGGCTTAACATCTATCAGAAACCCTATAGGTATTGTCATCTCCGACTCCACTTTACCGCTGTCTTCCACAATTATTTCTGCTAATAATAACATTCATAAAATATGATGTAATCAACGGACGTTTTGTTCAAGGTGATTACATTTCGCCGATAGCTTAGGGGTTAGGCAGTTCGACTGACACCAATCCGGCCGAGATTCGATCCCGGCTGGAAGCAACTGGATGTCTGGCCACACTGATGAGCTGTGATACAGCGAAACAGGCTTGTATGTGGATGACTAATATATATATATATATATATATATATATATATATATATATATATTACGGAAATCCACAAAACTGGCATTAGCCGACATATTTGATTTTTGGATGTGGGTTGTGATGCAGTGGATATTGACTGGGAGCGAGAAAAAGGGAGCCGCGTTCGAATTCCAGTTGAATTCTTTGTATTCACTTACGCGTAAATACCCTTGGAAAAGGTATTAATCCGTCTCTTCCCTACAGTTATGGGTTAAATAACAGAACAGATTGGGTTCTATAGCCTTGGTCTAGCAACCAATCTACCGCAGAATGTAATGGCAACCTATTACGGGATAATCTTCTGCCCAGTCAGTTGTGTCTCTTTCGAGACATGATCGCCCAAGCATGTATCACGTATGGCACTTAACTGACTGAATGATTGCATTTACGATCGACACGTGTGACATGCAATGTCTCTGTGATATTGCTTAATCAAAGAGATTAGAAAAGAGAAAACAGAACTTTTGCTAATATTATGACATGAAGCATGAAGTCTGTCAAAGTTCGCTATGTTGTAAAGGCCAAAGCAACAATTTGGTGAATAAACACCCCTCCTCTTCTTCATCTCTATAGTCTCTCTCTCTCTCTCTCTCTCTCCCTTGCGCGTAGACACATTATTCTTCCAGCCACATGTGTATGCAAGTTACTTGGTTTTAACACCGAAAAAACATGAAAAAACAATAAGCTACTTTTAATAAACATTTAAACGGCTTTGATCCAACAGCATTTTTCTCTTAAGGACAACTCTTGTTGTAAAAGGCCGTGCTGTTAGTTTAAATTTCATGTGTTAACATGCTGTCAAAATTTAATGCACAGATACCTATGTATTTATTAGTTCGTATTCATACAACGTGTGTTTAAGATATATCTACGAAAATAATTTGGAGCCAAAATGAATGTTTAATATACTAATTAAGTTTGCCAAAATCTTTTGTCAAAATTATTGACAATTTGGAAATTAGTTGCTTTCATGAAACTTATTTGAAAGAATATATGATTCACTTAAAACTGTCTCCCTAATCGCTCTGAGCCTTATAAGCGAAGCTGAAGTTACCTAGCTAATGTTACCCCGACGTTCACCACAGTAGAGTATAATTTTACTTTAGACGGTCAGTTATACCTCCTCCGACTATGATATTGTACATTCAGATAATTATTATTATCATCATTACTATTATTATTATTACTACTACTTCTTTTTAATCGGTATCACCCCGTGCAAGGCAGTAAAGCCACTAAAACTCAAACTGTTACAGAATGTGAAAGAATTGAGAACAGAAACATTAACAATGAGCAGAAAGAGAAAAAAGAGTAATCAGAACAGTAGATAGCGATTGACATTGCATTTAAATTTTTGTAGATTAAATTTGACTGGAAGGCATGGGGCAGGAAGAGAGTTCCACAAGCAGGAAAAGTGAGAGAAGAAACTGTTAGCATAGAACTTACGGCTACATCTAGCCAGCTCAACTGTAAGTTGATGATATCTCGACACCAATCTAGTACTGCGCTTAAATTCATAAAGTCTAGGTACCAAAGCGAAGAGCTCATCCGAACAATTACCATGAAAGTATTTATAGAAAATACACAAAGAGGCAACCTTAGAGCAGTGGGAAAGGGAATGAAACCGAGTCGCCAGATCAGAACCAATAATATTAGTGATTCTTTTTTGGATTTTATAGATAGCAGGGGCACCGGAGCACATATGGTAGCAATATTCTAATCAAAGACGAATGGTAGATTTATAGATATGTAAGATAGATTCTGGAGAAAACAAATGTCTCGCACGACACAGTGAACCGAATTTTTTTGCAGCTGAGCTAGTAATGGATTCACTGTAGTCTTTCCATTTCATGTCAGCTTAGAACGTGAGCCCGAGAAGGCGCAACAAATCACTTTCCTGGAGGTTAGAATCAGTCATAGTGATAAAAGGCAGCGAGAGGTCTTTCAGATGATTAATGGAGAGAAGTTTAGTTTTGAAGGAGTTAAAACTAACAAGCCATCTTTTTCCCCGGTTAATGACGGACTTAGGATCGTTTAGGACATCAGCTGCAATTTTGTCCTGTCGGACTGGTCAGCCTTACTATCGGGGCAAGAGTAACTGGTTGTGTCATCAACGTAGATGCCAAGATGATGTCATCGGGGAAGTCATTAATTAAAATTCAAAACAGAGTCAGGCCAGGGATGGGGCCCTGAGTAAAACCCACGGTAGTACGAAAGGATCGAGACGAGGGGCTGTAAAAGATAACATTCATTTCACGATTTGATACGAAAGACTGAATCAGTTCAAAAATGTGTCCGGAGATACCGTAAATTTTCAGCTTGTATGAAAAGACCTGTATGCCAGAACCTGTTAAAGGTTTTCGCTGTTTTTTTTTATCATGGGCATGACAGACTCTTTCTGTAATTATCGTCAGCACATCAGTAACTGACCTGGAGAAACGAAAGCCATATTGTTTGTCTGAGAACAGGACCTGCGATTACAGATGATGATTACGTCATGGTGCTCTTTTTCTCACAGTGCCCAACTGACCTTACTATACTTCTGTAGTCGACAAAATAAAAAAAAAACACACATGCACGAAATTATAATTATAAAATGGCGAGTTTACCAAAAATGCTTACTACGACAGGCTGTGATGGATGAATTGTCGTCTAACTTACGCAAAAATGAAAATAACACTGACATCCCATTTAAACATATATATATATATATATATATATATATATATATATATATATATACCAAAATTACACAAAAGTATCTTGAAATGCTAAAGAATAGATTTGTTCAGTCAAATTTTGATTGGATTCAATCACAGCCTTCAGACGATTTCAAAATCTCCTGAAGCTCTTCTAGACGGTCTCCTTGCTTAAGTTCGTGAATGCTGTTATAATCCTCGCCTCTAGTTCATCTTTGGTGTTACAAGAAGTTGTGTAATAATAATCAAGGGAAATGCAGTCTGGCAAGTTAGGTGGTGAGATATATGTAGTAGCAGAAATTATCTGACAGCCATGACTGGGTCCTCCTTTTCGTGTGGCAGAGTGCAGAGTCACGTTGCCAGACGTAGAGTCTTACAGCAGCCATCCTCTTACCCGGGGCAGCGCTACCCCCTCAAGGCACTTGATATAGGCCTCCATGTTGAGTCTGATGTCCTGTTGAAATATGAATGGAAGCATAACGTCGCCATCACTCCAAACACCATGATATTTATTCAATATATCATCCAACTCTTTCCGAATCCTCTGCACTACCGACAGATTCACACCCAAACACTCTCAAATGTTCGTACTGGAGCTTCCGATGCGTAGTAGAGCATCCCGTCTTCAAATTTCTGGTGTAGGGAATTGCGCTATGGTGCTCTTTTTCTCACAGATGGTGCTCAACTGACCTTACTATATTTGTGCAGTCGACAAAATAAAAAACAACGCACATGCGCGAAATTAAAATTACAGAATGGTGATAATTTACCCTTCGTACTCTGTATTACTCTTACTGTTGTTATTACCACTATTACTATTATTATTGCTCCTGTTATTAATATTGTTTGTGGTGCAGTGGATATCGGCTTGGAACGTGAAATCGGGGAGCCGAGTTCGAATTCTAGTTGAATTGCTTGCATTCACTTACGCGAAAATACGCTTGGAAAACGTATTAATCCGTCTTTTCCCTCCAGTTATGGGTTAAATAGCAAGACAGATCGGGTTCTATAGCCTTGGTCGGCAACCAGTTCCCCGCAGAAAGTAATGGCAACCTACTGCGAGATAATATTCTGCCCAGTCAGTCATGTCTCTTTTGGAACATGATCGCCCAAGCGTGTATCATGTATGGCACTTAAATGAACTATTATTACTATTTCTACTATTGTTTTATTAATATTACTACTACTACTATTGCTATTACCATTACAAATACTATTATTGTTACTATTATTACTATTATCATTATTACTACTATTACTCTTCTTATTATTACAATAATTATTTGGTGATAGAACTCCATGCTAAAAAAGTGACGCTGGAGTAATAATATGAGAACGCGCAATATACCCATTTTGAATCCTAGTGTAATAAGAGCACACCAGACATATACATTACAGACAAATAATTACGGTGCGGTGATAAGTTTATTCATAAAAGCAGCGCATAACCGTATAAGTCGAACCTCGTTATAAATACTTTTAGGTCGGTTAAACCAGTTCTCTCAATCACTGAATGAGAGTGTTCCCAAATAACTGAGATTGCTAGTGTTTCTATTAACTCCCAACTGAAATTGGAAGTTTTTCCATGCAACTCCCAAGTTGCCTTGGTTGCCTCATCCTTCAAATTTTAAAAAAATGTCTCTTCTTCTTCCATGTTTATTGAACCGGAATAGAGGCTTATTCTTTGTTTCCTTTTTATGAAATGGATTACCGTTTTTCTTTCTTTCATGGTCCTAATGAATTGTCTTAAACCTTTCTGGTGATCTGACTGATCAGTGACTGCGACTTTTCATTTTGTGGGAACCGGGTTGGCATTTTTCTGGATTCTGCATCCCGACTAGAAGTCAGGAGTCCGTACTCTCCTTGGTAGCGCTTTCAGAGGTTACTCTAGTCAGCAGTCACATAATACTGGGATATGTGCAGTGTCATGTCGCGCATGGATACGTGTGCCTCTATGTATTTCCGAATGGAAAACCTTGAGGTCACATTATACTTTAGTCTTAGCCATATTTCAGCCAGTTTGTATTACTATAAACAATGGATAGTGATAATTATTGTGCGCCTTTTCTCATTAAAAAATAAAGTTATCTTCTTGTGACAGTTACAATTAAAAGAAATACAAGTTAACAAAAATAGGTTCTACACCACTAAATCTTTTTTCTCCAATATTCATGGTATTCGTACCAGTTTCTGAAGTTCTCTTGAAACGTTTTCAGATATCTTAGAACTTTGCTAACCTTATGTAAACTCTTCTATAGCTACTATTGAATTCTCTATTCCTCTTTGTCGAAAAGATTCTAAGATATATATGCCTGGCCTTGTTGTTTACATCAGTGGAGTGAATTTTTTAACCTTTCTAGTGTGAATTGTGTCACTAGGGTTTCTCCTCGGGTCAGGTCTGGCAAAAGCGCTTTTGTGCCTTCTCGAAAATAGCAAGTGAAACCAAAATATTCTCTTTGGCTCATATTTACCTGTTCAGCCGCTAAAGGACACAGGTATCACTTTTCTAGCTGTAAAAAGATGAGAGTTCCGATCACAACAGACACCTCTTTGTGTCTGCTCGTAATAATTGTAAAAGTGTCATGTCCGCAAAGTGGTTAAGACTTTTTTCGCAGACAGAATGAGGCACTGTATATGTTTGGTTCTAGTGACTACTGGCGGTTCTATAATAGTGTGTGAATTAAGACTAATTCTTCTATGCCTTCCCTCATCCTCTTCAGGTGTTATCATATTCTTCTCATAAAGCAGAATGCTTTGTTCGTAAACTCTTTTCCAGTTCGACACTTGAATCATCTGGAGTGTCTTTGCCTAACTTTCTACCTAGAACTTAGTCTCTAATGTATCATAAGCATATAACCTCTGCTATCATTTCTAAACTGAATCCCCACAAAACATGTAAACTTAACGGCACCCCTCCAATAGTCCTTAATAAATACGCTCCTGTTTTCTCTAAACTCTACAAAAATGCCTTGCTGCTTCTTGCTTTCCTGCTTGTTGAGTATCCATTTCTGTAGTTTCAGTTTTTAAGAAATCAGATAAACCATCTGATACTTCCATCTGACTATTAGCCATCGATTACTTTTTGGCAAAGTAGTAGAAGCTCCAGTCAACTTCAAATTAGGTTTTCTTTCGGACAAGCAATATGACTTTCGCTTCTCTAGGTCAACTGCTGATGTATTTACAGTTATTGCTGGAAAGATTCTATCAAGCTTTGAATAAGAATGGTGAAGCTCGTGTTGATGCTTTGGATATCTGGAAGGCGTTTGACAGGGTTTGGTAAATGAAAAATAAAAATGCCATGGTATTTTTGTACGATTTCAGTTCTTTTTAGATTCTTTTTTTTTTTTTTTGCGTTAATGCGACTGTATTAAAGAGATCTATCTTCGGATCTAAGGTTGTTCCTAATTTTGATCCACAACCATCCCAATGTCATTAGTTCTCAATTCAGTATCTATGCTAATGACGCAATTATTTACTCCTGTCTTAATTGTAAGTCTGATCGGTTCAATAACGACAAAATGGCAGCTTATCTTAAAATCTGTTGTTAACTGAGGCAAGAAATGGATTGCTAATTTTAACAGCTGCAAAACGAAACATCTCTCTTTTAATCGCCTTAGAGAATATTTTTACCTTCTATCAGCATGGCTTATGCTATCCCTCGAGTAACTTACAACGCTTTCTTGAAGCGGAATGACTATATTGAATGAATCTGCTGCGAGGAATTTGGTTCACTGTGTGTCATTCTAGGCAATTTTTTTCACTCAAATCTATCTTATTCATAAGTCTACCATTCATCCATACATTGAATCTTTGCTGTCATATTTGGTCTCGTGCTTCTGCTATGTACATTGAGAAATTCTTGATAAAATCCAATGAAGAATTTGCAATGCCATCGACCAAATCAGTCATCTTGTCAGCGTTGATTTGTCAGAGAGGTAACTTCTTGATGCTATCGGTCTGGAAAGGTGATCGCAGCGTCTATTTGTCAAGAAGGTAACTTCTTTTTATCGGTCCGGGGAGGCGATCCCATCATCGATTTGTCAAAGAGGCAACTTCTTGATGTTATCGATCCGGTGAGGTGATCCCATCGTCAATTTTTCAGAATGGTAACTCTTTCATGTTATCGGTTTATGGGAGGTGATCTCATCGCAGATTTTTCAGGGTGGTAACTTTTTGATGTTATCGGTCTGGGAAAGGCAATCCCAGCCTTTAGAAAGTGACTGAAAACTATACCATTGATTGTCCTAAGTCTTGTGAATGAAATTGAGTAGACGGAACAGTTTCGTTCGAAAACCGTCTATAGTTGTACTGGCATGATGTAACAAGTCATCGTTACTTAGGATTTGAGCGTAATGGCGTTATTGATCATGACAGATTATGCGCTCTTTCCCAGAAACTATGATTTTTTTTATACTTGCAGTATAAACCACAAGTGAGCTGTATGAGTGTTGACGTAATACATATAGGCCTGAGCATGCGTCAGCAATGGGGATTACCTAGCCGCTCTAGCAGACAGGCATACTCATAAGCGTATATGTATAATGTATGTATGCATAAAGTTGTAAATACTTAGAGAATCACTTACCAACAGCATGAGTCATTGAAATGCAATACGATGGGTGCTGAAAGGTTCTCGGCTTTATCAAGAAGGCCTTTCTGATGTTTAGTCATTTGATTGGATTTTACGAAGTTGGTTGGCCCGAGAACTTATCAGAATCAGTTCGTTGAAATTGCGTTTAAACATGATTACTATTCGTGCATAGTCAATAAACGGACCAAAATTTATTTTTAATCAATTTACCCCAAATAAGGCGATACTTCTACTAATAGGCAAGGGGCTACAGGGGGTGAAAGAAAATGAGAAGGCTTTCGAAGGAGCCGAAAAACCCAATACTAAACATAAAATAGGGAATAAACCTATACTCGTGTTCAAATAACCGAGGAGAAGTGTGAACCGGAAAATAGGCGAAACTATCCATTTACTTTTAATATATATATAAAACAAATCAAGTATTTCATCTTTGAAAAGTGAGCTTGGCATTCAAAATTATTTTACTTTTTAGGTTGTCATTGTGACAATAGATTTTGAGTCACTCAGAAAACAATTCGTAACCGCTATAAATAACAAAATATTTTCTTTTCTTCTCTCACCGATATGCACTAATTTATAGCAACAAATTGTAACTTTAAAATACTGAATAAAACTGAAACATCAGAAACTCGGTGTCTTCTTGTTGAAGATGGTTCTCATCAAGCTGAGTAACTAACTGCAAGCAACGTAAGATAATACTGTATTCTTCTTTATACGGTATATTCAAATATAAAACAACTACAAAATCTACACTAATTATTTACAACTTTAAATCCAGCCATTTATCTAATCCGAGTACACTTTTAATAAACCACTCTCCCATACTATCCAGGTGTAAACAAAGCTATTTATCATACAATTTTCTCTGACACTAATCATTATAACGACACTGCGTACTTTGTTCCGGATGCTTGGGTTCGAGTCATTTAAAGTTAATTTATTATTACCCAGAAATGTTATACAAAGCACTATAATGTTCTTTTGAGTGGTAGAAACTCCGAATATTTTTCTCTGTACATTTTCTTCTCAATAAGTAATGACATGTAACATTTTAAGTAATTATCCCACTTGCCAAAACAAATTAGATTTGTATTTAGCAATTGACGTTAGGATTCGGAGTGATCCTATACTCTTGTAGAAAACGTTATAGAGCCATATCAGTAGGTGAGCCATATGTCTTTTTAAGGCCCTTTTCAATGTTTCCACAAATCTCTCCGCTTGTCCGTTAGATTTCTTTTTGACATAGACGGTAGGGGCGGCCCACTGACTATATTCTATTTTTGACAGAATACCGATACTCTCGAGTCTGTCTAATTCCTGATTAATTTTCTCCAGAGACGCGAATGGAACGTTGCGTTTTCTCTTAAAAACCGGTTGAATATTTGGTTTCAACTCTAGTTTAGCGGCCATTTTAGTGCATTTTCCTAGACCAGGTGCGAACACCTCTGCAAAATCTTTTTTTAGGTTGGCTTTCAGTTTTTCCGTCTCAGATGAAAGTGATTCTACTTTTTTACAGAAGGTAGACATTGGCAGGTCCCACAAGTTAAATTCCTGTATCCAATCAGTACCGAACAGGTTTTCTGTGTTCTTCAATACGTAGACTTTTTTTTTCGGAGTACCAAGTAGTGTGATGTTTAGTGATAAATTCTCCTTCGAAATTTATTTCTGTGCCATTAATGGCTTTGGTTATTTTGTATGATTTTAACATAGTGGGTCTATTTAGTCTTTTCCGCGTATGTACATTAATGATTGACAGGTCTGAGCCTGACTCGAGTTGTAACTTAATCTCTTTACCGAGGATTTTAATTACGATATATCTTCGTAGGCTTTCTTCGTTATATTCGAAGGTTCGTGTTTGACATACACGACTTTTTATTTTATTTTTATTTCTACAGTGGAAACTTTTATGTCCTATTTTTTACATATCAAGCATTTTTAAATAGATATGGACAGTCTTTAACCCAATGTAATCCTCCACATTGGTTACACGGGCTAGGTGGATTTTTTTCTTTTTATGAATCCTTCTTTAGGAGCATGAAGATTCGAGTAATTATTATTTCTTCTGTACTCGGTTTTGTTCGTTGAGTAATTTTTGGTTGTTTGGATAATTTCTTTACGTGAGTGATGCCAGTTTCAATGTCTTTTGAATCATTTTTTATGATCTCTACTCTCTGAAAGTCTTCTGTCAGCATTTGTAATGTCAGGTTTGGTTCATTCTCCAGCTTAGTTAGCAACTATTAAACATTTGAAATTGTCTGCACTGAGTTCTGATAACCGGAATTCGTCGCAGTGTTTATTAACCACCGCTGCGTAAGTAGAGAAGTCTTCCCCGTCATTTTTTACAAGGTTTGGGCATTTCCACCTTTTGTGGAATTGGGAAGTTTTTGGACTAAAATGTTCGGTAAGGAGTTTTACCGTGTCGGTAAAAATTAGCTCAGAGATTTTCCTCGGGAGGATAAAATCCACAAACTTATCATGTTCTACCATATCTAATTTACGTAGTAATAAGCGAACTTTTTTCTAACCAGTCCAATTTTTACAATCTATACTGAAGAAATCCTCATACATTCTATAGTAAGCAGCAAACGTTTTGTCCTCATCAGGCGCGTAACAGAAATTGTCTATTGCATTCCAAATAGAATCCTGCGAGATTGCGTATTATTCTCTGTGTTTGAATTGTTTGTTAAGACTTGCGAGGGTAGTTCTTCAATTCGTTACTGTCTTTCTTCTGAACGTTGCTGACGGTCAAGTAACTGCTATTGTCATTCGCCCCATTTTTCAAGTAACTGCGATTGTGTTTTTTGCTGTTCCATTCGTAGCTTTAAAAATTGAGTAAACGTATTCTTTAACGCTTCCATTTTTCTTCTGTTTTTTTTTTTTTTAACAGAACAAAAAGCGGGGTACGGTTATGAGTGTTCGGTTGAACTAGGTTTTCAGTGCTGTACAACAAAAAAAAAATTGGTTTTTACTTTTTTTTTAACAACTGGGGGGGGGGGGAACTAATTAGTTTTCCTTTTATTGTTACCCGCTTTAGAGTCGTAATTTTGTAACGACTGGTTTACACTTTTTTTTTTTTACAAAAAAGAATTGAGATATCTTTTTCCTTAATATATTTATTTGATTGAGAAAGGAAAACGTCGTAATTACAGTTTCCTTTAGTCTCTTTTTCCTGGAATCCCGTGAACAAAACAAAAATAATAAACACGCTTGGGTTGTGTATGTTATTTGTCAAAAAAGTTTTTTTTTTTTTGTTTGTTTTTTTAACTTGGGGAGACAAAAATCGCGGTACTTTCGACAGAGGAAAAAAAAACTTTTGTAATATATTCCTTGTGAGTTTCCTTTGGAAATCACTTGTCAATATTTTGGGAATATTGACTTTGAAATATCTTTTTGTAGCAAGACTATTCGCGGTAGTATTTTGTGAACAAAAAAAAACTGAATTGAAATCTTTTGTTCGAATTTCGTTTGTGAGTGTTATAGCACTGAATTAATTTAATATTCCGACGATAAGTTTGTTCGTACGTCAGTGTTGTGTGATATTGAATTTGTTTGAGTTTTTTTTTTTCGTGAAAAACTCATTCGTTCGCCTAGCTTTGTATGTAGTTGGTTGGTGTTTTTCAGTGAAAACTCCTTAGTCAGCCAGTGTTTGTAAGACACTGGGTTGGTTTGGAGTTTGTTCGTGAAGGCTCAGTCCTTCGTCGTCAGTGTTGTAAACCCTGGCTGAATTTTTTTTTTCTTTGGTTCACGTGAAGTTCGTTAAGTATCCTTCGTTGCCAGTGCTGTGGACACTGGCTAAGAGAAAATTTTTACTTCTTTCATGTCTGGTTCCTGCGTAGAGTTCTTTTTCGAAATCTTCGTCGCTTAAAAAAGACAGGTAGGAATTTTGGGAGAACCATGACCGTCCACGTTTTGGCGGAACACAGCGTATAAAAGAAGAAACTGGCAAAGTCGGAAGAGAAAAGTGCGTGTGAAACGATAGTTGTTTTGTTTTATTGTTTGTTTGTTGTTGTTTTTTAAGAGAGATTAAGGAAAAGGGTGAGAGGCTGCCTGCACCCATTGAAGAGCAGCGGCCACAGGCGGCCAATCAAGGAAGGAGAAGAGCTGTCTAGGCTGCCGCGGAGTGTCGGTGGGAAATACTATAAGGAAGAGGAACAAGTTGTGGGCGGGGTAATGCCTACCACTATGACCCGAGAAGGAAGGGACTACCAAATTGAGAATTTTTTTTTTCTCAGGACCAAAGGCAATGAAGACGAAAGGTAGGGAAAACACCAATTCCTCAACTACCTCATACCCCCACACCAGTTTTGGTAGACACCAATAAAAATGAATGCGCAAAACGAATTAAACAGTGATCGGACCGAGAGATCAGACAGAAGACTTTAAGATAAAGATGAGAGATAGCTTAAGTCCGCACGTGACTAACTGCCGAAACGTAACTCCGACACCGGCCCTGGGCCAAACTTAACAAATCGACTAAACAAACTTCTTTAAATACACAAGCCAACCCTTTTCAGTTTAACCAGGTATCGCGCATGATTTGGGAACAATTAAGATTGACAAACTTGCATGTAAACAGCTAGTAACAAAACTATTAAGTACAATACTCGATATAAAAATAGTATTTTTTCTCTTTATATTACTACGAGTGGTTATTTTATCACTGTACGTCTTCGCTCGACTTGGACAGGCCCGTTGCGGGAATACTGGCAACTAACCAAATCTTGGCCTACTTAATCTAATCACAACGGGGAGTAAGGCAGGAGTCAAAGAGATCAATTCATCGATCAACCGCAGTACTGAACGTTTTGGACGACCGGAGGGAGAAAAAAGCTATATGTGGTTCCCGTGAGCCATAGGCTGATAAAGAAGGCATCATGCTGAGTCTTTAATAAAGTCGTATTTGTCTAAAGTTGTTCTTCTGGGGCGCTATTTATATATTTTTAATTTTTCTTCGCAGGATATTATCTATCTAGTGAACGAGTATACAAAACTTTTAAAGGCTTAAATTTTGTAACAAATTTTCAGTGTTCTCGACAGGCTCCAAAGGAGTTGGCGGCTCGACTACAGCCACTTCACCACCAACGAAATGTTACCTCCCTTTGTCTGTTCTATAAATAATTTCATGGCTTATGCTCAGACGAACTCAAGTCACTGGTGTCCCACCCATTCACAGTTAGGTTAGCCAAATGCAGACAACAATTCTACTCCTGCAGCTTCTTCTCTCGCACTTCCCGCTTGTGGAACTCGCTCCCTTATTCTTGCTTTCCTGACGGCTACAATCTCCAGAAATTTAAATGCAATGTCAATACTCATCTACTAACCACTCGACCCTAGCCCTTCCCCCACCCGGTATATCCTTCCCTTTCTCTCCAGCCTTGAAACTGTTAACACACCTGCATTCTCATCTTTCTATTGCTCCTTTCTAATTGGCTTGTACTCCTCTTCTCTCTCCTTCTAATTAATCTTCTTTCAGTTATGTAACCCCCCGCACATCAGTGTCATTTCCGCCTTGCTCGGGGTGAAATGATTAAAAAAAAATCGCGGATAATCTTTTATATTATGATTGTTTATTAATGATTTACCTATAAAAGATATAAGTAAGCAATCAGTAACAGACATTTAAAAATAGACAAATAAAAATAGTCACATGAGACAGTTAAAAAGAATAATAAAGTAAAAAAAAGAACGGGTCATTTGAAAGTATATATCATACATTAATAGTGCTAAAGATTTTTGTTTATGTTTTTTTTTCTTGATGGGATTTTTGGCCAAATATATAGCTGTCTGCCGAATAAAAATGGCGAGGAGGGAGTCCGATATGAAAAACTGTTCCAAATATTGGAAGTCTTAATTATACGCTGTGTTCCGCCATTTATATGTGTTATTTACTTTAACATTAACTGACCATTTTTATTTTCATTTGTTATTTAATTTAATGTGAATTGAAAGTTGTTTTATTCCTGGCGTGGTACACTGGCCAGTCATACGATAAGCAGATGACAGACTTGATAGAAGACTCGGAAAGAAAGCTACAAAAACTCCTACAGAAGGTAATGATGGAAAGTGAGAAGAAAGGACTAAGCATAAACTACAAAAGGACAGAATGCATGGGCATAGCAAAAGAGGAGCCCAAAATGCCGACTACAGATCGGGGATACTAAAATCAAACAGGTACAGAAATTTAAATACCTGGGAAATGTTCTAACAGAGAACGGAAAGTGCGACGATGAGATCCGAAGACGCATTGAGATGGCTAAAGACGCATTCCAGAAGCTTAGCAGGATATTAAGAGACAGGAAAATTTATGATGAAGAAGGATTTCGAAGCAACAGAAATGTGGTTTTACATGAGGATACTGAGGATAATATAGGTCGGACATGTGAGCAAAAACGAGGTTTAGGGAAATAATAAAAACGAAAAGGAAACTTATACTTAACCTCAAAAACAGGCTGTTGAAATTTCTGGGACACCTAATGAGGAAGGAAGGCTTCGAAAATCTGATACTCCTAGGAGACCGGGGAAAACAGCGCATGGATTACTTAAGGGGCTTGAGCAAATGTATAGCAGAACAGGGTTTGGGAGAAATAACAGAAAAACAAAACCTATTAAGAGCTACAAGGGATAAGATGTGGTGGCCAAAATCGCCAATGTCCTGAACGGACATGGCACATAAAAGAAAAACAAACAGATTATGAATTTGACATTAAAATGTGAGATCTTTGATATTCACAGCCGCCACAAAATTTAACAATTAATTCAAGCGCTTATCGATTGCAGAGATCGAATCTGAAACGACAATAACATATTTATTCTCATGTCTATGGTGTAAAAGGTGCAATAGAATAGAAACTAGTAGGTTTCGTGTGAAATGTCACTGCAACAGTTGGTCATGTGGTCTGACGTGGTACTGATTGAACTTGCAATAATTGTAAAGAGGTAAATAAAAACAAATGAAAGAAAATGAAATAGAAAACAGAGTTCTTGTGGGCCATCTTTAATCGCACCTACACATACAGGTGCACACCTACACATACACACTAGTGTTTGAGTTTTGCTTAACGGCATATCAGCCTCTGTGGGTTATTTAATACCAAAAAGGTGGAGTTTTAAGGCTTGTTTTTTTAATATTCGGTTATAGTGAGAAGGTTGATTTAGTCAGATTGTGATGAAATTTTTTTGTTTTTATTTCTTTATTTTAGAAAATTGAAAATGTCTTCTAGCTTTGTATTCAAAAATGTTTTGCTGAGAATAATTTTTTTTCAAAAATGTATTGTTGGTAATATTTTTTCTTCAAAAATGTATCTTTTTCTATAAAAGTCTCTCTCTCTCTCTCTCTCTCTCTCTCTCTCTCTATATATATATATATATATATATATATATCAATAAAAGTGTATTTTTATACTTTCATACTGTTTTGACTCCTGTTTGGGGGTTAACCATTTGTCCATAGCTGGGACCCTAACAGATTCTACCACTTTGGGTCAGGGTAGACTTTGGAACAAGAGCAATTAAGAGGTGGTTCCATGCTCCTCACAACCTCCCAATCAGAGGCCTTGCTGCCGGATGCAGTTTACTGTCATACCCAGGACCACACACTACTGTACACAAAATAATTACAACACAGACTGTGGAAATAATGATGATAATCTTACGCTTATTTTAATAAGGTTACCACGTTTTATTTCCCACTCTATTCACAATTATTATTTATTTATTTATTATTATTATTAGTAGTAGTAGTAGTATCAGTACTACTACAACTAATAAATAATAATTGTGAATAAACTTGAAAACAAAATGTGGTGAATATTGGCTCGGAATGAGAAATCAGAGAGCCGAGTTCGAATTCCAGTTGAATTCGTTGCAATCACTTTTGCAGAAATACTCTTGAGAAAATTATGAATCCATCTTTTCTCCCTTCAGCTATGGGTTGAATAGTAAGGTTCTATAGCCTGTTTTTGGCAACCAGTCTTCCACAGAAATAAATGGCAACCTACTGCGAGAAAATCTTCTGCCTAGTCAGTCATGTGTTAAAAGAGACATGATGCCCCAATTGTGTATCACCTGTGGCACTTAACTGACTGAGTAGTGGCGGTAGTTTACGTATAGAACTGAACTGAAATACGCTTGTCTCATTTTTTTTCTCAGCTTAACTAATAAAATCTAACTTAAACACGGAGTGATCTTCTCACACAACTCTTACTTGTCAAATACTACGAGAAATCTTAATAACTGGTGAAATGTCAGACATTTTCTCAATATGCAAAAAACAGGTTTCTTTAATAAAAGGTGTAGCGGAAAAAACATTTAAAGTTTAATTAAAGAAACTTAAAAAAATAATAAGTTCATCAATAAATAGAACCTGAATATTCTGGAAGGAAAAAAACTAAGGATGAAAGACTGTTTTATATATTTTGATTTTTTTTATTCAAGAAAAGTGTCGAAGTAAAAAGTTGTACCAATTGTAATAATTCTTGTTTGAATTTTGGCGAAAAGTGCACAATTAATAAACGGAGTGGTCTTAATAAGCTCAAAGGGTAGTGCATCTCCAATATCAATAAAAAAAATCATATTTTTAAATTGGATATACATACACGTCATTTTCTCGTAGGTTAAATAGCCTAAATACAACTATTAACGTAAGACAAATATTAGTAGTTAATACCTAGCACCCACTTCAAGAAAATAATTCAAAATATTCGTAGCTATGATTATTCAAAAGAACCTGCATTAAATAAAAATATAGTTCAATGCAGAAAACAGTACCTTAAAGTACGTAGAAAATTATTTGGCATGCGTACAAAATAATAATAATAATAATAATAATAATAATAATCAAGAACCATATAAGTCAAATACAAAATATTGCAACGGAGGAGCGAGAACAGCTCCCAGAATTACAACCAACAAAGCATAACCTCGAAACTATTAAGCTCTACAATGCAGCACTCAAATTAATTTTGGACGAAGAAGACACTCATATAAAACTCAATGAAGCAATATATGCATCAGCAATAGCAGCAACAACAAAAATTGAACATCAAATTAAAAACAAGGCAGTCTCGCAGACATGAAGATCCACCTTGGAAAAGAAAAATAGCAAAAGGAAATCGAACAACTTAGAAGTGAACTGTTCGTGCTCGATGAGCTGACAGGAGGAGTAGATATAAGAACTGGAGTGGGCGGAAGAGTCGAAAGAAAATATAACATTAGAAATGAAAATGAGGTCCTATCAACTAAGGAAAAAAACAAAGCAAACAATACAACTGAAGGCTCCAAGAATAAGACGCTATGAGAAAAGATCAGGATTCTACAGATGGAACGTGATTTTTCAAACCGATGCAAAGAAATTTTACAAGGAAATAGGTAAAAAAAGAATTGAAGTGACAGTCTCCCCAAAAGAGAAGTTATACAGTTCTGGGGAAAGCTATGGGTTTGCCCTAAAGAACATAACAAAGAAGTAGATTGGATTGCACAAGAGATAGAACGAATAAAAAATAAACCAGAACAGACATGGACTGGAATCACAGAGGAGGATGTTAAATGTGCACTGAAAAAAGCACACACTTGGAAATATCCAGGTATAAATAAAATTCCTAACTTTTGGCTATATTATTTAAATACAGCACATAAAAACTAGCCAAAGAACTTCAAGAAATGGTTAGATATCCCACTAAAATTCCTGCATGGATGACCAAAGGAATTACATTTCTTCTACCCAAGAATAGTGACACAAACAACCCGAAAAACTGCAGACCAATTACCTGCCTTTCGACAACATAGAAACTGTTGACATCTATTTTAGTAGAACAGACATATTTATTTTTGGAAAGAAATGACATATTACCGCTTGAACAAAAAGGGTGCTAACGTGGCTGTTACGGATGCTTATTAACAGAATGATCCTGAAAAACTGCTACAACGCAAAGAAAAATCTTAGTACTGCCTGGATAGATTATCGATAGTGTACCACATTCCTGGAGCGTGAAGACTTTAAATATATACGAGATATCACCCGTCATCATCAATTTGATCAAACAATGCATGTCGATATGGAAAACAACCCTTTACCTCAATCATATAAATGGAACCTGTGGGTTTGGTGAAATGGACATCGAAGGAGATATATTTCCAGGTGACTCTTTGTCTCCCTTACTATTCTGCATATTATTAATAGCACTAACCAGTCAACTTAACAAGACAGAATGTGGTTATAAAATAGCTCAAAAGAAAATAAGCCATGTATTTTACATGGATGACTTAAAGTTGTATGCTAAGAATGATAATGAGCTGGAAGGTCTTCTGCAAACTGTAAAATGCTTCAGCAAAGACATTGGAATGAAATTCAATTTGAATAAATGTGCTGAGGCTGCGGTTTTAAGTGGATCGCTACAACGAACATCCTCAATTAGCCTAGACCCTGCTGTAACAATAAAAGAATTGAAACCAGAAGAAGCTTATAAATACATAGGGTTAAATGAGAGTAAAAACATTCACCATAAAATATGAAAGAAATAGTGCGTAAAAAGTACTATAGAAGGCTAGGACTGATATTAAAAACTGAATTGAATTCTCAGAACAGAGTTATGGCCATTAATAGCCTTGCAATCCCAGTTGTCCAATATAGTTTCAACATCTTGGGCTGGACTCTGAACGACATCAGGCGGGTGGATTCTGGGGCAGGAAGGCTTCTTTCTAGGCATAAGGTGCATCATCCAATCGCTGATGTAGACCGTCTATACATACCCTGTAAAGAATGTGGGAGAGGTCTTATTCAGCTAGAATTATCATACAAGACAACAACTATTGGCTTACTAACATACATAGAAATATCAAAGGACAGGATGATACAGTTAGTCAAACAACATGAAAACAGAAGGAGGGGATATTCAATAATAAAAGAAGGCAGCAAGTACAAACAAGACTTACATTTAGTAGATTCTGTAGAAAAGCAAAACAGAAGCCAAGAACTAACTATTGCAGCAAGAAATATGAAAATGAAACAACGCTGGCCAATATCCAGAACGTGCCAATAAATCCAATGTTGACAAAGTTAATACTCATCGATGGTTACGTGCATCTGGATTAAAGTCTGAGACTGAAGGCTTTATTCTTGCAGCGCAAGATCAAAGTCTTTTCACTAGAAACTTTCAGGAAAATATTATACTTAATAATGTGGATCCAAAATTCAGAATCTGTGATAAACACCAAGAAACCATAGACCATCTAATCTCAGGATGTTCTGTACTTGCCCCAAATGAATATAAAAATCGTCACGATAGAGTGGGGCAATATTTGCATTGGACGATGTGCAAACACTCTGGAAAATCTGTAAACAAACACTGGTATGAACATCACCCAGCACCGGTTACAGAAATAGAAGATGTCACCATTCTATGGGATTACACCATCTACACAGACAGAAAAATTGAAGCAAATAGGCCGGACATTATTTTTAAAAACCAGAAAGAAAAAAACGTGCCTATTAATTGATATGGCTTGTCCAGCGGACTGTAACATAGCAACCAAGGAATTCGAAAACTGTCAAAATATAAAGACCTGGAAATTGAAATAGAAAAAATGTGGAAATTGAAAACAAGAATTGTGCCAGTGATAGTAGGTGCACATGGAATGATAAAAAATGGAACTAAACAACACATTGAAAGAATACCTGGAAACCCTAGCTTAAGAGAAATACAAAAAATGTCTTCTTAAGTACAGCCCACACACTAAGGAGAACTTTGTCTATGTAATGCTAGGGATGATAGGAGATATAGAAAAAACATGAAATGGGGCCATAACAACACACCACGACCTGCCTTAAGTCTTCCCGCAGACTTGGTAGGTAGTGTGACACGATGACTCGGCGTATATTAAGGTGCTTTGTAAAATATGTATTTTATTATAATAGATTAAAATAGAAAATTGTTAAGAATAGAAAATAGATTAGGTGACACGATAACTAGGCGTATATTAAGGTGCTTTGTAAAATATGTATTTTATTATAATAGATTAAAATAGAAAATGGTTAAGAATAGAAAATAGATTAAAAACATGTTTCGTTTAACAAAAGTGAAAAAGAGAAAAAATAAATAAATACACGCTTTTTCTTTTATGAGGAAAATTGTGGAAGACAAAAGGGTATCAGATTACTGTTTTAAATCCTACCACTCTTCCGGTAAATATTTGACTCGGTGATTTAATGTGATAAGAGATAAAGTTCAGGAAATAGGTTTTTTGAATGACCAGGTCAAAGGCTGTCTTTACTGTATCTTAACCACACATTAAGAATTTTCCGGCAGAAGCTTTATTAAGATAAAAAAGATTTTTAAAAATCCTGAAATTTCGGACTTACAGTCGCCAATTGCTTATCACCCGGTGATCTATTTCCGGATTTCCAGATTAATTTTTAAATAAATACAGGTGATTTTTCCGAGTCAGATCAGTTGAGTTGAGTTAGTTCCGCCGGGCGTGCGCTTGAAGTAGAAGATCCGTTCGTCTTGTTTCGGTCAGTTCGGATTTGATCTCCATTAATTAGAGTGAGAGCTGTGTGTCACATTCGCCTGCCCCAACCGAAAAGGCTAACTCTAAACAAAACAAAGCATCCTTTCAACTCATCCAAGTTGTGGAAGTTCGTTCCTTATAGTTTAATCTTGTACCCCCAGCTTGAGGTTCCGACATTTTCAACAAACTCCCGGCAAACATCACAGCGTGGAGAACGGCCGCCCGAGAAATTGTTCGGACCGTCCGTTGGGGTGTTACATGTGCAACCATAGCAGAAAGCGAAATATGATGAAAACTGACAACATAATAATAATGAAGTTAATATACATCGATGGTTACGTGCATCTAGATTAAAGTCTGAAACTGAAGGTTTTATTCTTGCTGCACAAGACCAAAATCTTTTCACACGGAATTTCAGGCAAATATTATACATAATAATGTAGATCTAAATCTCAGGATGTTCTGTACTTGCCCCAAATGAATATAAAAATCGTCACGATAGAGTGGGGCAATATTTACACTGGACAATGTGCAAACACTATGGAAAATATGTAAACAAACATTGGTATGAACATCACCCATCACCGGTTACAGAAATAGAAGATGTCACCATTCTATGGGAATACACCATCTACACAGACAGAAAAACTGAAGCAAATAGGCCGGACATTATTGTTAAAAACCAAAAAGAAAAACATGCTTATTAATTGATATGGCTTGTCCAGCGGATTGTAACATAGCAACCAAGGGATTCGAAAAACTGTCAAAATATAAAGACCTGGAAATTGAAATAGAAAAAATGTGGAAATTGAAAGCAAGAATCGTACCAGTAATAGTAGGTGCACATGGAATGATAAAAAATGGAACTAAACAACACATTACCTGGAAATCCCAGCTTAAGAGATATACAAAAAATTGTCTTCTTAGGTACAGCCCACACACTAAGAAGAACTTTGTCTTGGAATGTTATGGAAGATATGAAAAACATGAAGTGGAGCCATAACGACACACCACGACCTGCCTTAGGTCTTCCTGCAGACTTGGTAGAAAGTGCGACCATAGCAGAAATCGAATTATAATGAAAAATGACATAATAATAATAATAATAATAATAATAATACATTAGGATGTAGCCAACAAAATATTGTCTACTATACTGACAGCATTCAACTCTTGATAATGGCTGAGATGGGCAAAAATATTTGAGCACGAGCAGAACAAAAACATCAACTTCTGACAGTTTATCCACAATTTTGATTCGGATGTACAATAAATTATTCGAAAATTGGAAAAATACAATTAAACCAAATAACAATTATTAATGTGTATTCATTTATATATTTCTTTAGTTTAATTTATATATGTCCTGTCTAGTTCCACCTGTAGTGGGAAGTATGTTAAATCAGCTCAAGTTAGTAAATGTATAAATCATTACTTTCTGTAGTCATTTTAATAATGTATAAATAAAATATTTACCTGCATTTCGATGTAGGTCTAATAGAGAAAGTCAACTTTGAACCGTCCGACATGTATAGCGTATTTAGAGAGAAACGAACTTGTTAGCTATGGCTTAAATTACTAACCTATTAGACATAATTTCAAAAACATCGTCAGACCAAATGTATAAGGCATTATGTTTGGCTTTGCTGAAATTTCTGTTTCATTTTTAATTGTCACGGGTGAGGGGGATAAAAACCCAAGAGGAAAAACGCACGACGCTTGTATTAATAATATCTTTCGTAAGCTCATCTGGGAAAATACTCGTAAGATGTCATCTTGGTGAAGAAGCTGATCAAACAAATCTCAAGAGCCAAGATTCAAGTGACGTATTGAGGTATTCAGTTGACGCTGTAAAAATATCTTTATCAACTTCTTATTATTCCTCTTCATATACTTCTGTTCCTTATTCTTCTTCAGATAACTTTAATATCACTTTTGTAATTTCTGATTCATTTTCAAATGTTTATACAGTAAAGCACTGGACTGAACAGTCAACGTAATAAACAGATTTATTTGTTTGGAGGTTTAAGGACCTATCAATCCTAATGGAATCATGTTAAGATCATAACAAATGATTTTGGGTAAGGTTATTTCAAATGATTTTGGGTAAGGTTATTTTATTTTTACAACATTTTTTTTTTCTTTTCGAGTATCAAGATTCATTTTTAAGAGCAGGGTCCCCAAGTCCTACCCTTGTTATTTAACCCATAACTGGAGAGAAGGTACGGATTAATACTTTTCCCAAGGGTACCAGTGCTTAAGTGAATGCAGTGTATTCAACGGGAATTCGAACTCGGCTCACCGATTTCTCTTTCCGAGCCGATATCTACTGCACCACAACGCACATCCGTCACTATACGCTTACAGCACCTGGTCTCAAGCGGTCACCCATCTAAGTACTGACCAGGCTCAACGTTGCTTAACTTCGGTGATCGAGCGAGAAACGGTGCATTCAACGTGATAGGCCGTAAGCCTTTAATCAGATTTATATTCTTACGATATTTCAGTTTGCTTACTATAAATACATTTTGATATATTTTTCAGTTTATTTATTCATTTTATTTATTTTGAAAAACAAAAAGAAAACAATCATGATCATTTTTCGCCCGACGTGCAATACCGACTGGTTGGTGATGTTTCACTTCTTTATTTTGGAGAAAAGATGTATGTCAAAGTAGAAAAAGGGTTTTTTATGACACGTTTCGTCTCTTGGGACTTCATCGGCCTTGATTTCTTTACGTTTCTTTACGTTGATGCGTTTACACATGCATACGAACGAGAGACGCTGGGGATTTTAAATTTAGAATGTTTTAAAATGTGTTTTGAGGATATAAGCTCGCCGATTTCATTTTTTTTTTGTTTTTTTTTCATGTTTTCATCATCTTTGTTATTAAGTATACCACATTGTGATAACAGAAGATTTTCCAAGAATACTGAAATGTAAGAATCTGGATGCCAATTTACAGTGGATGAACTAGCGATTAAAACAATTTCTAAATATTTTCGTCTTAATGAATTACTTTCCCTTTTAATCAGAGTAGCATTTCATAGTCTCGTTTTGGTGAGCAACTAATGCGTTTAATGTGTTTGTTTTTCTCTTATGTGTTCATATAATCTTTTATTTAGACTTCTTAAAGTTTTTTCAATATATTCTTTCTGTCAATAATGATAGAATAAATTCATCCTTCAGGTTTTGGCTTGTTGTTTTGTATTGATTCAGCTTTTTATTATTTTATGAGATTTTATAACGGATCTTAAGTTTGAGGGCCCTTAAACGGTCATGCATGGCCGTATTTAAACAAAAAGTTCCAGTTTATTCACAATTTAGCCTCTTTGTTTTATTAATTCGATTTTTGCAGTTATTTATCTAGACATAAATGAATTCCTTTTCTCGACTGTCAGTGAGCATTTCATGATCGTATACCGTGTAGTAATCCTTGGAAGTGTTCTAATAGAAGACGGAAAGTGCGACACTGAGATCCGAAGGTGAACTGGCATGGCCAAGAATGCATTCCAGAAGCTGAGTAGAATATTAAGAGACAGGAAAATTTCGTTGGAAACAAAGGGGAGAGTACTGGATTGCTATGTGATGTCTGTTTTTCAATATGGCAGTAAATGCTGAACAATCTCCCTAAAGATGAAGGAGAGACCTGATGCAACCGAAATGTAATTTTACAGAAGGATGCTGAGGATGACATGGACTGAATACCTGGATGAAAGTTTTTGTAATATGCTTCTGATATTTGTGTTTGTCTTGGTGAATGAATTATTTTGCAAGTGATAAGTCTATCATTAAAAGGTCATATTTAGCATGAGAAAGTGATAGATATTTCAGTAGAAGTTATGTTTGGTTTTCCTTCCTGGAACCGACCAAATCCACGTACTTTCTTGCTGAGAGTCTTTAAAAAAAGGAAGATTCTAAATTTCCCGCAGGTAGGGCGGTTACCTTTTTTGCAAGGTAATCATGAGAAATTAGTGCTTTTTTTTAAATTCTTTGTGATCGTGGGATCATTACACAACTTTCTTATTTCTCGTGATCGCGATATCTTCTTCTTCTATGTGCCGTGCCCCTTCAAGCCGTAGGCGATCTTAGTCTTCCACATCTCCCTATCCCTATTGGCACTTAACACGTTTCTCCTGTTACCCCATCCAAACCTCACTCTGCCATCCTTGCTTAAGCCCATGAAGAACGCTACGCGTTGCTTTCCTCTTTCTCTCTTTCCCTCGATCTGACTTGTAGGTATCAGATTCTCGAAATCCCCTTTCCTCATTATGTGTCCCAGACACATCAGCTGTCTTTTCTTGATGTAAACATTAGTTTACTCTTCGTTTCCATCCTTTCATATATCTACGAACAACTAAACCCTTATTTACATGTTTAAATATTTCACTTTGTTGTTATTTTTTTTTTTTAATCATATCACCCCGAGCAAGGCGGTAACGCCACTGATGTGCAGGGGGCTACATAGGAGTGAAAAGATTGGACAAGAGAAAGCCGGAAACCACATCCTAAACAGGAAACAAGGGATGAGCCTCTTCACCTGTTCAATAGACGTGGGTGGAGTGTGAACGGGGTGGTGAATATATGTATATTTTACTAATTAAAAACAGGAGTCAAACAAGGCCCATCATAACAGCTGTTCTTATTGCAGACAGCAATTTACTAAGCGTAGCTTAGATGTGATACAAAGCTGAAAGTAGGATCGTACCCAGTGAGGATCGAACTCAACACCCAGTAACTGATACAAGCTTGCTAACCATGTTTATCACGTTGACATGTCTTTATTGCAGATAGAAGGTGAAAAATAGATACTTTTGACAAAACGTCTGATTTCTTTTCACAGTTTCTTCTTAAGTAATTTTCCTCTGATTTTCTGAAGATGATGGTAATAAGTATTGAAATATTAGCGTAGAAACAGTAATCGGCTGTCATTAAATTCTTCGTGATATCATTTTACAAACTTTAAAGAATATACACTTGCTTAGCCAACGTTTAACACGCATAACAGACAAATTAAGTTGTACAATCTTTTCAGCACAAGCATATCATTTCTTCTTAAGTCTGAAAAAAGTCCTATGTACTAAATCTTAAGTGATTATTGTCAGGAGCTTTGTGTTCAGTCTCTAGTTAAGAATAAATTCGAAAAATGCACGCAAAAACACCATTGCCAGTAAAGCGTAAATGAGAACAAACGAACTGTTTCTTTGCCTGTTACACTTAGAAATAAAGTGAGACATTTAATTTTTGACATTTGCGTTGTGTGATACAAAGGGCAGGAAGTGGGTCTTGAATATGCTATTACACCAGCGCTCGTTCGTAGGAAAAGAAAACAAACTATTGATAGTAATAATACACTATTTCTTGAATTAACTGTTTTAGGTTACCAAACTTGATAGCCTTTAACTGTTTCTTTACCACAAAAGCTCAGAGTGTAAATATAAAACATAAAACATATAACATATGCAATAAAACTTGCTGAAAATCTCAATATCATAATTTTAAATATGTCATACTCTGCTTCAAGCTAGATCTCTTTGGGATTCATTCTGTATTTAAATCGCTCGGCTAGTTGTGAAAGCTAAGAAAGCAAAAATAAAGATAAAAGTCGCCCTCTGTGCAGGGGTTCTGAGCTACACATTCCTCTCTCTCTTATATATATATATATATATATATATATATATAATTTTAATATATATATATATATATATATATAATTTTAAATATGTCATAGCTACATATATATATATATATATATATATATATATATATATATATATATATATAAAATTAGACAATCACGGACGTTGCAGCTGAAACACTGAATCATGATCCACCCCGTCTGCTTTTTAAGAACGCCGCTCACAACCCTCGTCACAGGCGAGCGGGCACGCTGCATACCGAATGATTTTGTTTAACTGACTCTCCTCTTTCTCCAAGTCGCTTCCCTAGCATACAAAGAGATCTAATCTCATCGGAGCAAAAGCCGTGAAAGTATTTGTAGAAGAGACAGACGGAAGCCACATTACGTCGGTGAGAAAGTGAATGGAGTTGAGCTACCAGGTCAGGATCAATTGCATTACAGATTCTTTGTTGGATTTTGTCAAGAACCCCGAGATGAATAGCAGGGGCACCCGACCTGATGTGACAGCAGTATTCAATGCACGGGCGGATGGTAGATTTATATATTTGGTGATGTTTGGGAAATGGGTCAGGCCTATGCATCATTTAAAGGAGAATGTTTTCCAGCACCAGGCGTAGCACAGTGACCAAGTTAAGGCGTGCATTTGACTGTGCGGGGTCCAATTTGCTTCTTGCATT
Organism: Ascarosepion bandense; assembly: GCA_037127315.1. Taxonomy (NCBI): domain Eukaryota; kingdom Metazoa; phylum Mollusca; class Cephalopoda; order Sepiida; family Sepiidae; genus Ascarosepion; species Ascarosepion bandense. The sequence continues at coordinate 1,497,211 of JBBBDQ010001470.1, forward strand.
TCTTTGTGTGACACTCCCAATAGATACTGAAACCGAAGTAGAGCTTCATTGGATGGCTATTTTTGTAGTGCTTTTTTTGTTGACAAGATCTATTTACCTTGTAGCAGGCGGACAACATCCTCTTCATTTCTTAGCAGTTCCCAAAAGTTTATTTAGCAGTCTGAAAAGCTATACAAAATCTTACTTTATAAAATGTGGCGTCAGATAACACACAAGTACTTAATATTCAGTGGTCGCTTCACGAAAGTTTATATTTCTAGTGCTGATGTTGATCATTTTAAAGTTGCTTATATCTCGGATGTAGCTTCGACTTAGTTTTTATTTTAAAAAATACAAAGTTGTAGCAGTGACTTACCTCGGCGACCTAAACGGGCCAGAGTCGGGTGTATATTTTTTGTAAGGGAGTGTTGCGACGGCGAATTGGCGAGCGTTGGTCAGATGGAGAATCGGACAGCACTTCGTGGTAAAGAGAATTGGTGTCGCTTGTAGCCGTTTATATTTACTGTGCTGAGCGCTCATTGGCTGAGTGGTAGCCAGGTCGAGTGGATAAAACGTGGTATGCTCATTTTGAGTGGGGTCGTCGTTGTATTCGAGTCGTCGTTTGCGTGAGATTAGAGTTTCGGAGATTAAGACTAGACATGTGGATTGTGTTTGCCTGTTTGAAATACTTTCCTGTGGTTGCTTCCTGCCAATACATTATTTTTTTTCTTTTTGAAACAAAAGTATAGTAATTCAAAGTAAAATAATTATAATAATCTAAATTTCTAATAATATCTATTTAGTGACATCACTAGTTGAACCCTGGAGGACTGACAAAATATAGTGTGGTCTGATGATACATGGTTCCAGTTGTTTCGAGTTGATGGTAAGATTGCAGTATAGCGCAGACTGCATGAATCCAAGTACATCAGTTGTTATCAAGGCACCATGCAGGCTAGAGATGGTTCCATAATGGTGTGCTTTATATTCCCATGTCAGAGGTTGGATCCACTGGTTAATCTAAATTCATCATTGACCGATAGTCGGTACATTGCTCTGCATCATGACAATTTGTATCCATTACTAGAGCCCCAGTCATCAATGGGTTAAATAAGTGGGATAATAATGCGCTGTGTCATCAAACTTAAGTTCCCTAAAACTGGCTTGTAATATTCAATACCTCAAAACCAAAATAGTAACGTACCATCATCTTCATCTGGGTTCCTCTCTGCCCGCAGACAGAGAGTCCGACGAGGTTGTGTTCTGGTAAGAGACTCATTGTATTTTTCCCTATCGGGTTGGGTGCTTATATATCTTCCTGCCATTCGGCTGTGCCACATAACAAGCACATCCTAATCGGAACAGGATCGACCACCTGTTTCTATTTCGGGGAAGCCATTGACATATTTAAGGCGCGAATTTACACTTAGTAGCAATGAGGTTACGTTCCAGACGAACTTATGCACCTAGATTATCTGATGATATGGTGTAACACTAAGTGAAATGTTTATTTTGGTATCATCTAGAGTGAGGTCCATATATATTTGAGGTCATCACTTCTTTTAGGACAAAGGCTCTTTATTCACATTAAATGTGATTCAGACTGGTATTTTCTGATATGGGTCGCATACTACATGTTGAAATGCCCGTTACCTGTCAAAAAAGGATGATTAATGTTTAAATGAATATGTCAAAACAGAAACTATTCTAAGTAAATATTAAAAAAAATTCTTTATTTTGCTTATAACTGAAAATTTATATTCTTTGACGTTAGCGAAATCTTAGCTAATGATTTTTACAGGTGAGCGGCATCTGGAAAAACGTATGCAAGATCTGAGGGGTGGGGGAGACTTATTCTCCACTTTACATCCTCTTTCTTGCATTCTCTGCAAGAATTTTATTATTTAGTTCTACCGGTTCAGTCCTTGCTACTTTCACGAAGTCGAATCACCCTCATTTCTCTCACCTTCCAGTTTGCTAAAAGAAAGTTCCCCTCAGATAATTTTCTCCAAAACTGGCACATTGCTGAACAGATTCTCGAGCGTGTGCCTCCATAAACACAAGCAATCGTCAAGGCAACGATAAATCCCTATCTATCATCATCATCCTCATAATCTTCATTTTCTCATGTTTTGTTCATATTGCAAACCTCTCTTACATAGTTATTACACAATAACTCTCTACCATGAATAGCTGTCAAGCTTTGTATTAGGTAAATTATAGGATAATATCAAAACGGTTCTCAAACAACATAATTCATCGATATTTATACAATAAACGAGTGAACCTGTGCCATCAAAAATTATATCGACATGCCGTCTAAAATGACGACAACATATATATTGATGTACCTAATACTGAGTATCTTACATTAAGACAAAGCAAAAAAATCATAATAGAGAGGATTATAAAATTAATAATTAAGAATAGAATTACATATAATAGGGAAAAAGACATTCTTTTCTTTCTTATGAGATCTTTCTTACGAAATGTCTAAATCATGGGGATACGTCTGCCATGTAGCACCTCCCTATTGTGATAATGTCAGTACCAACTTCCTCGCGTTTGCCTGCGATGGAAATTTGTATTAAAAAATCTAACCCACGTACAAATATGAGAAGACTGTTTTTTTAAACAGGTTATATGATGCACTTTGTCTGGCGTATTTTGAGTAAGAATAGTCCCAGGGTTGGTGGGTTGCTTTTTATTTATAAGTGCAAAAAAATAGATGTTTGTGCTATAGTTTGAAGAAAGTTATATCCCGATTTGTTTTGTTGAACTGAAGTGTGAATTGTAGCCACTAAAACCAGTTCTTTGTACAGTTCAAAACATTATACGTATATTAAGGGATGCTGATTTTATCTTACTGATACTGACCGACAGGAATGTTGCTTAACGTTGGTGATTAAGCTCAAAATAAGAGCTTCTACTTTAGTATGTTTTAAAACTTGTAAACAGCCAAAGTTTTCAAAATTTTATTCTACTTTTTTAATAATTACATTATTACAAAGTTGGAGAAATTTCAAGATCAAACTTTGAAAGAAAAAAAAAACATCTTGACTGTAGAAATTTAATAAACCTGATTTGACTTTCAGGGTAGGATTTCCAACCAATAATCAGGATGTTAATGATTGACATCATTCTTCTTGGATTCTCTTTAAACAAAAACAAAGAATTAAGTTTGAGTGCAGTTAATTGTTTCTATGCATAAAATATTATTGAAATAGTCCATATTACGTAAATGCTATTCGAGAACCCGATTGTTCCTGCCAGATGATGATGATGATGATGATGTCATAGAATCTGGTTGTATCGTCTTCCAGTTGTTTGGCTCTCAACCCGTTTTATAAATCCTTTGAGATGAATGAGAATTACTGACGCAGTTTGTACAATTCTTTCATTTTGATAGCAATTTTTCTTTTTCTTCTTTTTTGCTGGTTTTACTACAGTTAAAAATTAAGATAAATACGACTGATTATGACAGCTTCAAGGAGAACATACAATATGGCGTCAGCTGTTTACTTCATCATTAATATTATGACACAAGTTTAAAAACAGACATTTTAAAAACTATGTATAAATATATACAAAAATATAAAAATAATAAATATAAAATAAAACGTATTCAATGTGAAAGTAGTGAATCGAAAAAATGTAACAACGAAATAAAAGAAAAGGGACTAACTGCTTATTGATCCTCGCTCTTCAGAGCCAATCGAATACAAAAATACGTGCATAACGACTAAAAAAAATGAGGGGAAAATTGCTCTCAGGGAATTGACAGAATAAAGTACAATCATTTTACTTTTAGACCCAACAGCCACTCTTTCTATTTACATGGGGAGTTTTTGCTCGGAATCAGTAAAGGACGTTTTGAGGATTTTTGAGGCTATTTATATCAAGTATGCCACTATACTCTCATTTAACCAAAAACCCACTACCACCATTCCTTCTCGGCCTGCAGCCACGTGCGACGCAAAAAATGGACCTATTTAATTTTCTCTGTATAACTCCACTCTGTTAATAATTTAAATGTTCTATGTTCACTGGATATTAAATGTTCATCCTTTGATAATGGCTTATATAAGCCGAAAGCTCAGACCTGATAAAAAAATAAACAATTATTGCGATTTCTTGTCGTCTTTCCATGACAACACTATCAAGCTAATCAGATCATACGAAAGGATCTTACACAAAATAAATAGACAGAACTTGCCTATATTATTGAATAAAACCTGTATTAATGAAAAAATGCTGCCAAAATACACACAATATATATATATATATATATAGTTTTTCTTTATTTTAATGTATCTATTCCAACTTCTACCACTAATTGGCATCTTTTCTGTCACCGAATCTGACACACTTTTTCCTTCTTCTTTCTCCTTTTCTTCTTCCTCCATTTATCTTTTTTTCTCTTCTTTTTTCTTTTTTCGTTTTCCTTTTATTTCTGCTACACTTACTTCCATATTTCACACACACACACACACACGCACACGCACACACACACACACACACACACACATAGATAATACAATACATACAGTAAATGTATTTTGCCATAATGATTTGTGATCTCTGATACGAGTGTTAGATCTTTGAAATGACCATACAATTTGGGAAAATTTGAATTTTTTATATGTAATATGTGTGTTTGTGTGTGTATGTGTGTGTGTGCTATTTTTTGTTTTAACGCAGTGTGTATTATATTATTACTATCAGAAGTAGTATATATATAAAATTATATACACATACATATTATATATACATGCACACATATACATTATATATAATTGTTATTATATAGATTATTAGTAGTAATATTTGTCTATATTTCCGAGATGCAGTAGTATTTACATTATTGCCATTATTCGGACTGTTGTTCTCATCTTTATTGACATATTCATGACGTTTCCACTGTTGTACGCTTCAGCCTTCCTCAGGTGCTCGAGATTTCGAACCGAACTCTTTATTTCGATCACTGGGGTATATAATTCTCGTTCCCTATGCCACTTCCAGAGGTCATGTAATTATCTAACTAAACTCAAGAGTTGTGGTGAGTTCAATACCTGGCTGTAGCAGTGGTGAAGAAACAGCTTATTATTATTATTATTATTATTATGTCATTTTTCATCATATTTCGATTTCTGCTATGGTCTCACTACCAACCAAGTCTGCGGGGAGACCTAAGGCAGGTAGTGGCGTGTTGTTATGGCTTCATTTCATGTTTTTCTATCTTCCCTATCATCCCCAGCATTACATAGATAAAGTTTTCCTTAGTGTGTGGGCTGTACTTAATAAGACAATTTTTTGTATATCTCTTAAGCTGGGGTTTCCAGGGATTCTTTCAATGTGTTGTTTTGTTCCATTTTTTATCATTCCAAGTGCACCTACTATCACTGGCACAACTCTTGTTTTCAATTTCCACATTTTTTCTATTTCAATACCTATTATGTATGCGCGTGTGTGTGGTGTGCGTTACCAATCATGCTACATACCCGAGGCACTTAAGTGAGCTAATTATGTTTGATTAAAATAACCAACAAACACATAAAATACACGAGCTATTTGTCCTTATGTAGGCAGTACACACTCTAATAAGTTCTATGCGTTTCAATATAGAAACAAGCTTTCATTAAACAAGTTGCATTAAAATTATATTTTTTCACAGTTTAAATCACCATTTATAAAAAGTGTTAATGTTTACTAAAAAAAAAATCGCTTGACTGGTTTTGTAGGCTTGTGATTCATGACTCATATGTAATTTTTTTTTATTACTTTTCAAAGTAAATTAGATATTATTATCAGATAGATGAAAAGTATGTCTCATCTAGTTGACATCTTCTGGCAAGATTATTACTTCACCGTCTGTTTATCTACAACTGAGGATTTCGGGATCTGATTAGTAAAAAATGCCATCAGTGGATTAATGCAACCCATTAAGCCACTTTCGGATTATCACATCAAACATACACACAAGCAGCCCTACATACATCCCTATTAACAAGCACATTTCATTATATTTATAGACAATGAGACAGGCAATAGATTATCGCTGGCCTTGAATCATCGATCATTATTTTATGATTTTACTTATACATGTACTAAAAATGTTTGGAAGATAGAGAATTTTAGTTGCAACCACGTAGATTGCTTTGTTATTAAATTTAGCGTTTGAAACTTAGTCGTTTTTATCTGTGTTCGAACATTGAATGCCGTTGCCTACGGTAAACTCACAAGAAATGTGATTAGAAAATTGGTCCTTAAATAAAGTGTGTGTGTGTGTGTGTGTGTGTGTGTGTGTGTGTGTGTGTGTGTGTGTGTGAACAATTGTCTACATTCTCAGTATATTGGATTCAACATGCTTATACACAGAATAAAAGTTGGATTATTTGATTCAAGCCTAAATTGACATGCATCAATTTGCATTGAATTCAAATAGAGCCAGAGTTTAATATATCGATCTGCACCACCTTCTGGATATATGTGTGCGACCTCAATACTGTAAGAACAAATTCAAGAAATGAATATATCCAAATTTTGTTAAAAATGACAAACAAGGTGCTATGGTTAAGTTTTTTTATATAATTTATCATGTGATTTTACATATTTTTTTTCTTTTCAGTACATAAATTATATTAAAAACTGTCTGAATGTTTTATTTATCCAAGCGTTTTCGGCTATAGCCATTATCAAGGATGACTTTTATTTTACTTTTAACAATCATAAACATATAAACATTAACATATAATCAGTTAAAAGTAAAATAAAATTCATCCTTGAAAATGGCTAAAATTATCGCCGAAAGCGCTTGGATAAACAAAACATTCGGACAATTTTAAATAAACTAAGTACTGAAAAGAAAAAATATATAAGATCACCTAAAAATAAATATATAAAAAATTAACCACAATTACATTGTTAATCATTTTTACGAAACTTGCTTAAAAGAGAGATTGTTGCCTAAATACAGAGTATTTATATATATTACTTTAAACATTTTTGTGGATAACAATGTTCATTTATTTTTGTCTTTAAACGGTGCGCATTACGTCTATTTATCTGCGCGTTCAATAAAAGTTAATAAAGTTTTCTTGAGTTGACAGGTCGGTAAACATAATGTTAGTTAAGTGCCATACCTGAAACACGTTTGGGCGATCATGTCTCGAGAGAGACATGACTGACTGGACAGAAGATTATCCCACAATAGGTTGCCATTGCTTTCTGCGGTAGACTGGTTGCCAGCCAAGGCTATAGAACCCAATCTGTCCTGTTATTTAACCCATAACTGGAAGGAATAGACGGATTAATACCTTTCCCAAGGTATTTGCGCGTAAGTGAATGCAATGAATTCAACTGGAATTCGAAACGTAATGTACATTGTTTAAAAAAACAAACAAAAATCGAGGTGTATAATTCAAACACGGCTAACCACTGAAATAACCCTTGAAGTAATAAAAATGTTGGAATAAAATTAAATCTGCTAACTCTCTAAAAATTGCTTTGTTTACATTTCCAATAGCATGGAACAAGCTTACCTCCCAGAGAGTAAAACACTACGCCTCCTTGTCCTTACACTCTCGGCGGACCTCAAATGGAATGATTATATCGAATCCATTGCTAACTCCGCCGCTATGCACATATATAAATCTACCATCCACCCGTGTATTGAGTACTGCTGCCACATCTGGTCGGGTGCTCCAGCTACTCTCCATTGGCTTCTTGACAAAATACAACGGAGAATCTGTAACGTGATCGATACTGACTTTGCAGACCGGCTGCAACCACTCTCTCACCGGCGTGACGTGGCTTCCCTGAGCCTCTTCTACAAATACTTTCATGGTTTCTGCTCCGAAGATCTTAGAGCAATGGTGCCGCCTAGGTATGAATTTACAGGAGATACTAGATTTGCAACTAGGTCCCACCATTTTATAGTAAAACAGATAAGATGTAACCGTAATTTCTACTCCAACAGCTTCTTTTCTCGCGCTTCCCGCATGTCGAATTCCCTTCCACGTGTCTACTTTCCCGATGGCTACAATCTCCAGGAATTTAAATGTAAGGTCAATAGACACCTCCTATCACACTAACTTGCATCTTTTCTCCCAACACTCTCACCATCTACCCAACCCTAATTCTCGGTATCATAACCCGTCTATCACCCTCCTTCTGACATTTCTTATATCTAACCATCCTTTCTCACAACTCTATGTAACCCCCTGCGCAATAGTGCCAGTGAAATGCCTTGCTCGGGGTGAAACGATTATATAAAAAAAAATCGATCAGATATGGGCTTTCGAAAAAGTCTGAATGAAAGGATGTGCATTCTTTAACAGCGAAAATAGAACCTTGATGGTTTGAGACGCTCTCCGAATCAAACGGTGATTTTTTTTCTACAAAGAGGGACTCATGTTTGAAACCTGGCGGAGATTTTTCTTGAGTGCGCAGGCCTATAAACTTCATACATACTGTTTTTAAAAAAAATGAAAAAGACGTCTATTTCAAATACGAGTATCTACTAAAAATAATAAGTAATAAAAATATCGGATTAAAAATAAATATATTAAACATTTAGAAATATATATAATCAAATTAAATGTTTACTTATCATGTCCCTATTCACGGAGATTACATCAACACTTCAGTAGAATTGATGTTAACATTCTATAATCAAGATGTAAAAGGTTTTAATATGATTAATAAAGAAGCATTAGCTTATGGGCACTGGCAGGGAAAGAAATTATGTTGAAAAGGATTTATTTTTTTAAATAAATGCTTTTTCAAAATTAGGCTTCCTTCACACTTATACACATCTATATATATATATATATATATATATATATATATATATATATATATATATAATCATATCACCCTCAGCGAGGCGGTAACGCCACTGATGTGCAGGGGGCTACGTAAGAGTGAATAGATTGGAAAAGAGAAAGCCGGAAACCACAACCTAAACAGGGAACAAGGGATGAGCCTCTACACCTGTTCAATAGACGTGGGTGGAGTGTGAACCGGGAGATAGTTTAGTCTATCTACTCCAATTATTTGTCTTAAAAATATTAAAGGCTCAGGATATTTATCAAAGATCGACTATGATAAGTGACACTCAAGGAGGTGACAGGATATACGATACATGTAATTGATTTTTTGACAAGAAACAGTCTTGTATTGGGCAGTGAAATTAATACACTATATGGGTCATCACTTGTTTAGGTTTAATGGTTTTATTTTTATTAGTGACATCATGGTTTGCGATTTTCTCTAATATATTATAATTTTACATATTTTTCAGGAATTACTGTAGAAATATGGTGTTTAATGATTCTTCGCATGACGAATGCTTATAATTATTGTACATCTGGTTGCAGTAAAATATGTTGATGTTTTCTTGTCTGTTGTTTTTAATACTGGTGTCGTATTTTATTTTTTTTGTAAGAATAATTTTATTTGTTTATCAATGATATAGTTGGAAAAATTATTGTTGATTAATGCTTGTTTCATGTGTTTTAGTTTACTCAGAAATATTCTTTGGAAAAGGGAATTTAGATGTGCGCTATTTTTACAAGTTTCTTAATCACTGATATCATATCTTTCCGGGTATTAGCTATCATAGTTTAGAAAAAAAGAGTTCGTGCTAGTGGGTTTTATTTTATATGGGTAGGGTAAATACTTTGAATTTTAGTGAAATGGATAAATTGTTGTCTTCATTACGAAAAATGAAAATAACACTGGCATCTCATTGTGACATATATTTACCAAAAGTATACACAAATATCTTGAAATGCTAAAGAGTACATTTATTCAATAAAATCACTATTGGATCTCCCGCAACTGTTCTGGGCGGTCTCCTTGTTTAGGCTGGTGAATGCTGTCATAATCCTTGCTTTCAGTTTATCTTTGGTGATACAAGGAATTTTGTTGGTCTCTCGCTCAACTGCGCCCACTCATAATAATCAAGGGGTTGCAGTCTGGGGAGTTAGGTGAGCAAATATAAGGGGTGATGAGGTTGCAGAAATTGTTTCTGGGTCTTCAGCAGCCACCCGAGGTAGCATTACCTCGTCAAGGCACTTGATGTATGCCTTGATGTTTGTTGAGTCTAAGGTCTAGTGGGAAGTCGAAGGGAGCATAACGTCGTGAATTGCTCCTCATGGAGGTTAGCATCAGCCATGCTGTGGGAAGGCAAAATAGTTCTCGGTGATGATTAAAAGAGAGCAGACTCATTTTGGAGGCATTCAAATTTACAAGCCACTTGTTGTCCCTAACTGGAGGTCATTCTATGAAAGCAGATACCAATTCTACTTTGTCTGACCTGTCAAACTTATAATCAAGACAAGAGCATAAACACCGAGTTGGGAACTGATAATGAAGTTGGAAACTAATTTAACTATAGGAATATATAAATATATAGAATATTACATTAGATATTTTTTTAAAGTGCTGCATCAATATAACTCGCTTTAGTTTTGGTAGATTTCTAGCATCATATTTATGCATCATTGCTGCTTTGACAGTAATTCTTATATGTTTATGCAGATATCGAACTATTTCCTTTGTCGTCTCCATCTCTTTCTAAGTATCATTGTTACCTTATTAGTTCTGGGTGAAGTCTTTCAGTTATAAGTATAACTTCGTGTAAAGCCTTGTGCTTGTTCTACAAATGTTTGAACATTTTCAATAATTTAAGTATTTGTACAAAAGATGAGCACAGATAACACATCACTCAATAAGTCCTGGGCCTGATATATAGATGCCGCCGCTAATAAAAGCTACTGTTGCAAATTTTCAAAACAATGAAAAATCTGAATTTCGTGTGTTGGTAAAGCAAAGCTTTCTGATGGAAAAAATACTGTTCAAGCAAAGCAATGGCTTGATAAGTGTTATTCGGACTCTACTCCGTTGGAAACAACAGTTAAAAGGTAGTATGCTGACTATAAACGCAGTCGTACAGACACAAATGAAGTTAAAAGCTCAGGTCGCCCAAAATCCGCAATTGTCATGGAAAACACAAAAAAATCCACAAACTCGTTTTGGCCGATCGTAAATTGAAGTTGCATGAGATAGCAGGAGAGTTGAACATATCAGAAGGCAGTATTTTCACCATTTTGCATTTTATCTATAATAAAGCCGTGTTCAAAGTAGGTGCCGCGTTTGCTCACAGTTGATCAAAAACGGCAACGCGGCAACGATTCAGAGTGTTCTTTGCAAATGTTTCAATGCAACAAGAAGTTTTTGCTTAAATATGTGACAATGGATGAAATATGGATCCACCACTTAACTCCGGAGTCAGTCAGCTGAATGAACAGCAGTAGGTGAATGCCGTCCAAAGCGACAAAAGACGCAAACAACAGCCGGCAGGGTTTTGGCCTTTGTAAACTCTTGGGAAAGATATTAATACGTCTATTCCCTCCAGTGATCAGTTAAATAACAGGACATATTGGATTCTATAGCCTTGGCTAGCAACCAGTCTACCATAGTCTACCAAGTAATGACAACCTACTGCCGGATAATATCCTGCCCAGTCAGTCATGTCCCCTTCGAGACTTGATCGCCCAAGCGTGTATCACGTATGATACTTAACTGACTGATTTTGGAATGCACAAGTTAATTTGTTCATCGATTACATTGAGAAAAGAAGAACCATCAATAATGAATATTATATAGCATTATTAGTGCGTTTGAGAGAAAGAATTGCCAAAATATGGTCGCAAAAGAAGAAGAAAAAGGTGATATTTCACCAAGACAACGCACCGTTGTCGGTCGCAACGATAGCAACTCTACTTAAATTGCACTTCGAATTACTTCCGCATCCACCCTATTTTCCAGATCTGGCTCCCAGCGGCTACTGGCTGTTTGCAGACAAATCGTTCTAGAAAAAATGCACTGAATTGTTAGAGAAGCGTTGGAATCAGTGTATCACCATAGAAGGAGACTATATTTATGAATAAAGTCTACTTTTGCCTAAAAGTTGTTGTTTTAATAATTAGGGCAGGGATTTATTGACTGATTTGTTAAAATTGTGCGCATGTGTGTGATATCAGTATTTACTATACGTGCGTTTGTACGTACAGCTTAGAGGTTTTGTGAATTATTTATTAGGGGGGAAATTAGGTTTCGGTTATTTATCATAGATTGCTTACATTTGTCTATTTTTACAACTGATGAATGATTCATAAACATACATTAAAATACCTTTTTTGTCTATTCAATCACAATACTTCAGTTCGGATAGGTTTCTTTTGTTTCAGACGATCCTTTATACTTGTTGTTTAACTTTCTTTAATCTTTTTCGTTTCTTTCTTTTATTTTCCTATTTCTTTCTTTCTTTGTTCTATTTTTCAATTTCTTTCTTTCATTTTCCATTTCTTTTTTTTCATTTTCCCATTTCTTTTTTCATTTTTTTTAATTTCTTTCTTTTTGCTTTCTTTCTTTCTTTTATTTTCCCATTTCTTTCTTTTTATTTTCTCCATTTTTTTTTTTTTTACTACTTTCCTTCTTTGTTTTGATATTTTCCCAAGGTAAAACTAACGTAGTAAAAGCCGCTGGTCACATTCCAAAACGCAATCAGTTACAATACATTAGTTGATAAAAAAAAAAGTTGAAAAGTATTAAAAAGATAAAAACTGAGAAATAATTTTAATGGAACAGTTTGTGTGTACGACGACAAAGTAGAACAACAGGTGCGGTAACAGGAAATGTGTATCGTTATGCAAATTTATTCACACAAGGTCAAAAGAATAATGATTTCTTATGGATCTTATTTGAAAGTTAACCTCTCTCTCTCTCTCCCTCTCCCTCTCTCTCTCTCTCCCTCTTCCTCTCTCTCTCATTAGATAATGTAACAATATTATATTCAAAGTTGCCCTGTCGGTTGGGTTTAGAATATGCCGGATTTATCCGCTGCAGTGTGGGTAAAACCTCTACTCAAAGGGATACATTCCGTGTGAATGCTTACAGACTCAAGTATAAACGCATATTTACCTTTTCACTCAAGAACACACACACACACACACACACATACACACACACACACACACACACACACACACACACACACACACACACTTGGTAGACTTATAAAGGTGTAAAATAAATTCTGAGAAGAAAAAATGTCTAGTAATGAAAAGTTCCAGTAATGAAAGCTCTTGCATCGTGTTTGGTCTTTGACAGTGGATTATTATTTTATAATTTGCAATAATTATGTCTTCGAATAATGAAGATATATATATATATATATATATCCCTTCCCTTGCCCTTTATATATTTATTATTTATTTATGGAGAGGATATATATATATATATATATATATATATATATATATATATATATATATATATTTAAAATTTTTAATATTAATTAGGATCGGGTTTTTGGAATTTACCTTCTTGCTTTTTTCACTTGGATTAAAGTATCTGATTTAATATATATATATATATATATATATATATATATATATATATATATATCCCCTCTCCATAAATAAATAATAAATATATAAAGGGCGTTGGGTATTCATGATAATAAACGCGGTCTAGAGATCGGGCATTCCACTGTTAGAGAATAACTCTCCATTCGATTAAATACAGAGTCAGGCGCAAGCCCTGAAGATGCATAAGGTTTGATAGAAACAATAAAACAGATCTTGTATTTGACAGGAATCAAAGTGTCGTATTCGCTTCCCTCATTTTAGAAAGAAAGAAAGTGGAAGCAATAGTGCTGTGAAATGGAAAACCTTATCAATTTCAATTCTTTTTATTTGTACCCTCTTTAAACTCTTATGGTTATTATTATAAGCAGTGCTCATAAACAGGGCTGCTCACAGTGCCATCCCCTTAGAAGATATGACCTACTAAATAAAGTCAACTGACTGAGAAGGAATTCTATATGAAATTTACTATAGACCTATTTTTACAATTCTTTTTTAATCAGTTCACGCCAAGCAAGACAATAATGCGAATAAGACGCAAGGAGTTAGTGGGAGGGAAAGAGAATGAGAAAACTTTAGAAGGAACTGGAAAGTATAAAGAGCAGGGATGGGTGTGAACCGGACGACAGGCGAATCTATCTACTTCTGTTGAGAAGAACATGTAATTAGTCTAGTGAATAAAATTTTAGAATAAAATTTCAGAATTTAGGCGGAGACGTTAGGAGTATAGAATTGAAGTAGACTTCAGAAGAAACCGGAAACCCAATTCTGAACAGGAAACCCCTGTTCAAAAGACCAAGACAAAACATGCACATATTAACGCCTTCAATAAATTATGGTCAGAATCGATGAGAGTAACATCAAAGCATTTATTATTACTATTACTATTCACACGGTTTTCGTTTTTAACCAGAAATCTTGCATTATGGGTGTTCTCCATCAAAGTCGTATGACCTTAATCAGAAAGCACCTTTTGCAGAATATTTGCAGAGCTGCGCAACGTTGACTTCTAACGTGATGGGATACTAGCATGTGTTCCGATTTTCTCGATGTAAGTTCAGTGGTACAGACCCAAGGCTCTATTGATAACTGGCGCAATAGTGGCCTGAACATTCCACATTCTTACAACTTCAATCTAGAGGTTGGTGTATTTCTTAAGCTTGTCAGTTTCTTGAGTCACCAGGAAGAGTCTTTTTTCTTTCTCAACGAATGTGATTTGCGAGTTGAGGGCTTCCTCAAGGTATATATAACAAGCTTTTGCATTTCAGATAAAGATGTTTGTCGTGGAATTTTTCTACATGTATTAATGTATTCTACTTAATCATTCCTAGTGCTCATACAGAATAAATAATGTATAACTGACACATTCTTTTAATTTCTATTTTCAAAGCCCTATATCTGGAAAATTTATCAAATACTTATTTATCAGACGGTATGAAGATGTATTAGGATGTGCAGGTAGAATAATCGTTATCGACGCAAAAAGTATAATTGGCGAGTCGCGTTCAAATCCCACCTTGTGCTGCTGTATTCATTTTCGCACAAATTTTCTTTGAAGATGTACAAATACACCTCTCCATCTCCTGTATGGATTAAATAATATGCAAGATTGAGTTCCCTAGCCTTGAGTGGCAATTACTTTAATAGAAAAATATGAACATTCTAAACCGTGAAAAAGACAACTGGGAAAACTACTTCACTAGTGCATGGTAACCAACAAATAAAGAAAAGGACTCAGTGGAAAGCCATGATCGCCCACGTCCTGGAAAAATGGCATTAAAAAAAAAAGTGACCATTTACTACTACTACTACTACTACTACTACTACATTCTAGTTTGAATCAAACGTCTTCGTTCCATGAACACTGGCGTTAAATGGTGAAAGTTATTGTGTTATACGAATAAAAGAACGCAAGTTCCTGAAAATTGGTATGGTCCTCTCTATTTTAGTTTTACGAGTCGACTCGGCGTAACTGGGGTCATTGAATAAAGCAGGAAATAAAGACGAAAAGGCGAAAGTAACCAGAAAAACAATATGTTAACAAAGGTTACATAGGGTTGAAAGCATGCATAAAAGTAAGGAAAGAAAAGTTATTTCCCTTTGTCTGGACAGAAACGTAAAATGTTCGGTAGAAAGTTATTTTATGTAAAGTCCAGTTTGAATGAAAGTTAATGTGCATAGTGTTAATATCTGTTTCCAATTGGAGTTTTTTTTACTGTTGTGTGCACATGTGTTTGTGTGAGTTAGGGAAACATGTCTGCTCTTGCCCGGGACAAAATCCTAACTGGCGTAACACGTGACGTTCCCCGCTTTTATCGGCATGCGTTTACGCGGGAACTAAGTTATCACGTGAACGCTGAATGACCATGTGTGTGTGGGTGTGAATGTATCAAACCCTACAGTATTGAAGTTTAATTCTTCCTTTTTGGACCAGTCAAAGACGTTGCTAGGACGTATGAAACCCTATTTTTCGATCATATCTTTCCTATAAAAATAACTCATTTCATCAATCACAGTGATAACGTTCAGCGAGGACATTTCCCCTGTCTATCTCCACCATTACTCAACAACAATCAACATTCAACGCACAAAACAGCGATACAAATATTAATTTCTCAAAGTGGCCATCCACTCCACTATTCATCAATGCAAACTACGAACATTCATCCATCAAGCAAAAAAGAACCAAAAGCTTACAGAATGATTAAATAACTTCAAGCAAATCAAGTCAATAATGGACTTCACTGTCTTACTTTGCTAGTAGAGAACATTTGCTCTGATAACTGAACTCTAAGTTCTTCAGTTAGAATTACAAGCGTATAAATTTATCAACGAATAAGTAAACCCCAGTGTTATACATGTCATTTCTCATTTTTATCTGTTGACGTCTTGTTTGATATTATGCCAGGTTAAAAATCTTTTTATTTCATCTAACATACACGCCAATTAACAAAACCTTCCATGTTTTCCACGACAACTACCATGGACAGAAATGGTTAATCCCTTCGTACCTCACACGTCTACAAAAGACATCTTTTCCAATTACCCTAAATCTACATAACTTTTTTTTCTACGAAACAGAAATTGCAATTTTATAAATTTGAAATTAGAAGCACACGTATTAATAAAAAAACAAAAAAAAACAAAAAAAAAACAGACCCCTCCTCACAAAAAACAAAACAAAACAATAAAAATACTGAATAAATATTTAGATATTAAAAAATGTTAATTTTTTTTTCCTCTTTTAAAATAGCGTTTGAGTTTGTACCAATTTTAAACTATCAGTCAGTTAAGTGCCATACGTGATACACGCTTGGGCGATCATGTCTCGAAAGAGACATGACTGACTGGGCAGAAGATTATCCCGCAGTATGTTGCCATTGCTTTCTGCGGTAGACTAGTTGCCGACCAAGGCTATAGAACCCAGTCCGTCCTGCTATTTAACCCATAACTGGAAGGAATAGACGGATTAATACCTTTCCCAAGGGTATTTGCGCGTAAGTGAATACAATGGATTCGAATGGAATCCGAACTCGGTTCCCCGGTTACTCGTTCCGAGCCGATATCCACTGGACCACAACGCACATCTTATCAGTCAGTACACTTTATTATTTAGGCTGTCCTTCCTCAAAAAATATGACGATTAGAAACCGTTAGTTACACCAGTGATCAGTATAATGTCTAAAATTGTACGTACAAAAATGATCTCACTAAAAAACAAGTACTTTAAATTTCCCCGACATTTAAAGACACAAAAATTTAAACCTGTCGATTAAGAAACAAATCTCGAAAGATTTTGGAGCAGTCCATTCGAAATGATAATAGTAAGCTCAAAAATACCCTTCACTTTTATAGACCCTTCCACAAGTGGTGAATAGCGTTTTCTAGAAATCATTACAATATACGTGTGTGTGTGTGTGTGTGTGTGTGTGTGTGTGTGTGTGTGTGTGTGTGTGTGTGTGTGCGTGCGTGCGTGCGTGCGTGCGTGCGTGCGTGTGTGTGAGTGAATGAATGAATAGGAGAATATGATATATAAATTAAGTATATCAGACAGATGGTGGGTAACTGAAAAACAAAATAGAAAACATTTTATTATGTGACGTATTTCATCTTACATATGTACTTCTGATTGAAAAACGAAACGTTTCATAGAATTTTTTCTTCGCCAATTTACAGTTGTCATTCATGTGTGTCTGTGCGTGCGTGCGTGCGTGCGTGCAATATGCTAAGTAATCGGTTAGTTTTCTTAAAGTTTCGGCTATGTGTAAGAATTAGTGAAATGGAAAGTAGAGGTGTGTCAGATTTGTATTTTTTACATTCCTCTGGAATACCAAATTCAAATACTGTACTGTATATAAGTGCGCGCGCATGCGTGTATGATTAAAGAACAAGTAGGAATGTGTTCATGAAGTTAACCTGTTTTGCAATTTTATTTAGCTTCATCAGGAACATTTTCTTATTTGTTCCTTATTTAATAATTCTTTAGGATTTAATAGATATTTTAAACTCGTAAAGAGAGAGAAAGATAGAGAGAGGGATGACTGTCAGACTAAGCACTGAAGACCGAATTGAAGTTTGAAATCGATAATCACCTTGCAGCGTTGATTCCTAAGTTAGGGCCAGTGCGTACTACCCTCAAACTCCTCGATTGGGGTTTGTGACCCTCTTTAACTTATCAACATTTTCTTTTTCTTTTTTTCTAGCTACATTTATATACAAATTAAATTTATATACAAATTAAACTAAGCACAACTAACTATTCATTAGTAAAGGATGGACATTTTTTGCGGAGTTTTGACGTTATCAATTATTTTTGGTCCAAATCCGTGAATTTGTTTTAATCGTATTAAGTCCTGAAAAATATTATACAAATTTCATTATTTTTTTATCAATAATGTCGGAATGTGTTAAAATTATTCAACATTTTAACAAGTAAAATCTGAAGTTGATGTTAAAAATCGCCGCAAAACATTATTGTGTCTTGTCTCTAATTTTTATTTACATACTTTATGATACTTTGTATTCATTTTTAATTTTTCTAGTTGAATCATTTATCTATATTATATATGATGCATTATCATTGACGTGCAGAGGTTTGGTGATGCCCAGTGACAAATCTTTCATAGAATGTCTCTATGACTCAAGTGTGGGTGGGTGGGGGTGGGGGCTACTCCAGTCGCGCTTATCAAACAAAACACGGAACCACATTCACACAAGTTTGTGGGTTTGTAGGAGGCTTGTGCATCGAAGTTAACAGAGACAAGTTCAAATTTCAAAACCTAAATTTTTATTTTACTCTTTGATTGGATGCCCCCTGATATGGATTTCCGTGGCCGTTGCCCTCTGTGACCCTTACTGCCCATTAAGTTACAATTAAAAAAATTGTATAATGAATACTACCTTGCGAAAATATAGATTCGTGGGGAAGGGCCCAATCATAGATTCGGGGGTGGGTATTCAGTGGCGATTGTGGACCTCTGAAAGTGGGCGGTGGAGCCAGTAAGAAGCCGAGATTTTTCTGAGGAGGAAGGGACAAACACAAACAGCGTCTTATACTACACCACTATCGTATATATGCACAACTTAGGAATGAGTTTGCTGAGTATGTTTTCACGAAGTTAAATGGAATAACTTTTCTCATTCATAGTAGTAGTAAAGTTCTAATCTAATCTGTTCATGTCCTCATTTCCACTCTCTAGCTGTTTACAGCTTATAAAAAGGGGGCAGTCAAAGCAGGAGAGGGGGCTTGGTCCCTTCAGCCCACCGTAGATTCGCCTCTGGGCATATCATAGTGACCCTTGTACTGCCCCTGTCTATGCCTGTATTCATTGTTATACTAAAAATTAAACAAACCTTGTCTATATAAAAAATAAACGCTGCTCAGATTAAATTTATTGGTGATAGTAAAACACGTGGCTATTAGTATTATTATTGCTCATTGACTAAAAAAGTAATTGAGGGAGTTACATTGATGTGAACGTGAATACTAATAATTTAAGCAGATTGAAACTAAAAAAGCGTATTGCAAATATTTGCTCAAGCAAGAAGTTTTTTGCTACATTCGTAGTTCGTTTTCAGACTAACAATGAGAGCAGCAGAATTTAGAAAAAATAGGATTTCAAACGAATTTAATTTTTTTTTAATTCTACTTATACGTTAATTTCAATAACAAAAATAATTTCAGAAAATCGAATTTGTTTAAGTAAACATAATTATTGATTAAGTCTGAGGATCGATAATAAAAAGGAACCTATGACACATAACACTAACAGTGACAGTATGGCCTCTTGTAGTAATAAATGAGATCAGATCTTCCACAACTCTCATTGTTGACTTGCGTGGGAGTCATAGGCTTCACGGTAGCCTTCGCGCCTTAGACGGCTTACTTTCGAAATCCACCACGTGGTAAATTTAAATTAAAAAAGCCTCGATATACACATGATCATTCCGGATGTCTTTTTTTACGTCATTAAATTTCAAACCTTTAGTTTACTTTTGAATATTCATTTATTATTTATTTAAAAAACACAAAGAAATAAACAATTTTAATTTTATAATAATCATCTACTAAAAAAAAAAAAAACATTATTTAGCTTCCAAGATTGTTCTCCAAAAAAGAATAACTCACATCCTTAAGAAATGAGATTCGATTTTTGAGTCAATGAAATTTTAAATTAATTTTGTATTCAAAAACATTTCCTGAATTTTAAACGTGAAAAAAAAAAGAAAGATAATTAAATAGAATATTAAAATTTGTATATTTTTTGCTCTGATTCTATGGAAACTAAATCATAATTTAATTTTAAAATGTTTACTATTAAAATATGCAGATACCGTATTTTTTCTTTATTCCCATAACAAAAAAAAAAAACCTTTTGTTTCAGTCGGTTTATTACCGGATGTTTATCGAATCAACTTTGTTTTTTTGTTGATCACGAACAAAAAACAAAATGTTTGAATCAAAGAGAGAAGGTTTATTTGTTAGTAGAGTCATTAACTGAAGCAGTGGAAAAATAATAATGAGAAAGACGCCCAGAAGATTGCGTCAGTTTGCTTAAAGTGACACGTGAAGAAGGAAAAAGTAAAAATCATTTCAGCATCACAGGATTTTCCACCGAAAACTTATCCAAAGTGACTATACAAGTTCCACGTGCCGGTTGACGTCACCAGTTTGTGGGAGAAACATAACGCGCACATGGCTACCATAGTTGTGGATTGCTTTTTTACGCTATGATCATTCATATACTCGTGATTATATAAAAGACTGACAATTTAATAATGATCACTTATGTTTACAATTTTAAATAATAAAATTTACTTTTAAGCAGAATTTTCAATTGAAAAAATAAATACAATAAAAATGTTTACATTTTATTAATTTGAATTTGATTAAGTAAACAATTTACAATACAATATGTTGTTTTTTTCAGTTACACATTAGTATTTTTAATACTCCACTTACATAAGGCCCCGTTTTAAAAGCATTCATTTAATTTTAATTTCTTTAAGTATTGTTAATGAAATTAAATTATGTTTTTGTAAATCGATCGTAATGAGTTATTAAAATTTTATTTAATTTTAAATCTTAATGATTATATTTTAGCACTGAACTTCACTGACTTGACATATTGGATGTAATTTAAGTTAAAAGACTTTGTACGGATCGACAGATTTTCCAATTGACTGCAACATGAAGAACTTGTCAGCATTTAGTTTTAAAAATATGTATTCAAAGTAAATTTATAAAATTTGTTTTTCTCATTACACTTATAGACACAACACTAAAAGAAACAAAATAAATCTTTTTGATTTGTCTGAAAAGTACAAAAAAAATTTAAATAATTTTAGTTCTATTTTTTTATTAAATAATAGAAAAACAAAAAGCGAACAAAGACAAGTGTGACGTCAGGCCAAAAAACGTGAAACGTCATTTAATACGAAAACAGCGTATGTGTAGGCGTGTGTACATTTACTCAGTTTTCCGTGACGTGACAGAATTATGTGCTAAACGTCACAGCACGTGACTGCACGTAGGCGCCGTAACAGTAGCAGCAGACAGTCAGCGGGATTAGCAGGGTGTACGAGGAGCGGTAGCCGTAGTCATAATTTACTGGCCTTACCGTGGCTGTGTTTTGTCTTAGTTGCTGAGTTAGACCAACGCGGCTGATAGGAAAACCCAAAAAGTCATTCCAGTCGACATACGTGGTGACCTGGATCTTATCATAACACTCAATTTAACTGGTTTGTTGCCCGGAGTGACTTGTGAACTTTATCATTCAACTCGCCAAGCAAGCGTGGCCAGAAGGGACAGTATTTATTTTTAAAAACAGGGCGGTAGCAGCTAGCTCGTAC
This sequence comes from Ascarosepion bandense, assembly GCA_037127315.1. NCBI lineage: Eukaryota > Metazoa > Mollusca > Cephalopoda > Sepiida > Sepiidae > Ascarosepion > Ascarosepion bandense. Next base: position 1,518,978 of record JBBBDQ010001470.1, read on the forward strand.
GACTGTGAGCTGGATTTTCAAGCAAAACAAAACGGCTGGCCTGGGTCTGTCTGTCTGTCTGTTTTCCAGTTTCATCGTGGAGGATAAGTGGGGGAAAACCCTAAAAAAACTAGGATACAGCACCTCACTGGAAGGAGAACTGAAACGGAGAAAAGCTGTGAAACCAAAAAAAACTGAATTTTTGATTTCTAACCTTCAAGTGTCGCCGCCTATTGTTATTAATAACGCGATTTGACAGTTTTTAAATCTTTAGTTCTTATATTGGTTACTGCTGTGCCTGGATTTCCTTCCGACGTGACGGCCATCTGAAAGAACGTTTCTTTCGTTCTCCACGGTTGTTTATTGCTACTTTGTAGTACGTATATTACTGCTGTTGATTATATCTATGACTGCTGTCTATACGAATTTACTATACAACTAGAAATAACTATTCCAACTGCTGCTGCTAATATGTCCTTTTAAATCCGTTTACTTACTGCCACCTCTTTCTCTGGTCTTAGGCTGTGTAAAAAGGAAATATTATAGTAGTAGTGGTGATAATAAGACATAGCAGCCCAGCCTTCGCTACCTTAAAGTGAAGAACAGAAGATTCCTACAAAACGTACTATTATTAGTTTTTCCACGAAGCTGGTGCAACTAGCACCATTTGCTGCTAGGTAATAATAACAACTATCGTCAAGTAGCACATGAAAAGATAAAGTAATAATAATATAAATATTTACGCAACTATGAGCAACTATAACCACATGGCCGAACATGGGCTTGTTGAAACCGTCACAGCTGCTGGTGCTACAACCACTATTTTCACTGATAATGTAACAAGTAGTAATAGTAAAAATAGTACAGTCCTTTCAAAAGTCAAAATAGTCAATAGTAGTACGGACATTGAAGTAGGTCAGTTTGCTGATGCTGACCAAATGAAATCGGACAACGAAAGCAATGTCGACGACATTAATGTGCAAAACAAAACCGATAAAATATCTCCGCAGCAGCAATCCGAAAATGGTGAAATCGTTGATTCCATTAACAGGATAACTGTGACAGTAAATGATGGAAGCGAATTGCCAAATCTGAATACCTATGATCAGCTATCATCATCCTCATCACCATCATCTGCATCCTCATCTCCGGTCGAAACTCCGGCTCCCCCTTCACTTCACCCAGCCCCTCTACAGTTGGAAAATCATCAACCGTCTTCTACAGAAATAGAATCTCAGAAAGCTTCTCAGCCCGACCCCCAATTACCGGTGTCGGTCAACCTTGTCGGACCCGCCCCCGTTCTCCGTGTGGAACAGTTGCGTGAGGAGGACGGCGGTGGGGGATCGTCCACGGTTATAATGAACTACACCAGTGAGGAGGAAGGGTTGAGCCACCCTGAGCTGTCTGATGATGCCGACGAAAGGGATAAATTACCAGAATTCGTCGAACCTGACAAGGAACTACAAGATAAAATCATCAAGCAGGTAGAATTTTATTTCTCGGATGCCAACATACTGAAAGATGCCTTCCTACTGAAACACGTTCGTCGCAACAAACAGGGCTACGTAAGTTTGAAGCTGATCACCTCTTTCCGTAAGGTGAAGTCCCTCTCTAAAGACTATCGTGTGGTGGCCTTCAGTTTGCGGAGCACCTCCAGCAAACTGGAAGTGAACGATGAGGGTACCAAAGTCCGTCGCGTCGATCCATTACCTGAGTATGATGAGACCACACCTTCTCGTAGTGTAGTCGTCGTCAATCTTCCAATTGAAAACCCAGCCATCGAAAGTGTTGCTGAACTGTTTTCCAAGTGTGGGACCATAACTTTAATTCGCATTCTGAGACCCAAGGGTTCTATTCCGCCCGATGTTAAAAAATATTCGTCCAAGCACCCAGAGATCGGCACCACATTATGTGCTGTTGTAGAGTTTGAAACTTATGAAGCTGCCAAGTTGGCTTGCTCTACTATGAACAACACTGACGACTGGCGGAAAGGCATGAGGGTTGTCCCATTGTCAGCTAAAAAGAAGGAAAAAGAAAAGAAAAAATCCAATTCTTCGAATAACAACGGAAATGGTGATAAAGACAACCGATTGGAAATTGACAGGAGAAAGAAGAAGGGTGGTCGAAAGAAGAAACGTATTGATGAACTTTCTCGTGAAAACGAATCATCATGCTACAGTAGTGGCTCTGAAGCAGACACTCCTCAGTTGTCTCTGGCCCCAATGTCCTCTCTTGATCCCAACAAACTTAGTCCAGCCACCACTCCCAAATCAAGCCCCAGGTCCAGCCCTTTGAGCAGCCCGAGGACACCACGTCGGAAATGGATTACGAAGAAATCCCCCCTTGCTGAAACTGACAACAACAGCCCGCGGATTAGTCCCCGCGTTAGCCCACAGATCAGTCCGGAGTCTATCCGAAAAAGATATGAGAACTCTGATACTCCGGCTAGTCCTTGGGTCCAGCGCCGATTAAAGGCCGCTCAGCAACAACAAGCTAATAATAGCATTCCATTGAACGATGATAAAAATAATTCTGGTCGTAGTCCCCGGGGTAGTCCTCTGATGCTCCGAAGGGTCCGCATGCTTGATATGGGGATGGTAGTAAGATTTCCCAAGGGTCCTGATGGAACCAGAGGATTTTATGGAGGTGTAGGGAGAGGGAAGATACTTAACAACAATACCACATCAGAAGTCATTGCATGATAATAATTTAAATTTGTTTATTAATTATCCTTCGCTGTAATAAGTCTTTTAAATTAAAAATCTATCTTGCAAAAGAAAACTTCTCCTGGGATTTTCTTCATAATGTCAGCGCAAATTAAATATTCTCTCTTTTTGTTTTACTTTAAAACAAACACCAAATTAATTTCTAAGGTCATTATAAAAGAAATGGTTTCTTTAATTTGGATTTTGAAAAATCTCATTAGCATTATTTTCGAAGTGATGAGATTTTTTTTCTGTCATTTAAGCTTATTATTGTGTGTTAGAGTTGATGTTTCACAGATTGTGTTACACAAAATCAAAACTAAAGTATTTTTGTTTTTTCATTAAAAATGAAACTTAGTTTGTTAGTCAATAAGTTTTCTTTTCTTAGTTTCTTCATGTCCTCTTTTTGGACAAATTATCAGTTACCTCCCCACCAACTTCATGAATGTTTAATTTTTTTCAACATTTTATTTTTATCGGAAAGAGATATCAACTATTACAAACTTATTCCCTTTTTGTGTTGTTAAAGTGTTTAAAAAGAAAAAAATGCATCTGGAAAAAAATCCAACAAAACTGGGGAAAAAATCAATTTCCTTCCTTGTCCATCAGATATGATTATTTTTCCCCCTCCAAACTTTTTAATTCATCGATTCTTTGGCTGTGTTGCTGTATAAATTTATTTTCTCTTTTAAGATTAAAAAGCCATTTTCCCCTCTCTCTCTCTCTCTCTCCATTTCACTTCTCCATGGGACAAAAAAAAAAAAAATGAACATTTTTAAGAACTTTATCCAATTCTGTGAAAATGGATATTAAAAAAACAAAACAAAAAAACTGCTGCACAACAAATGATCTTAAAAAAACTGACGAACGCACGTAAAATTCTTACAGCAGCAGTAAAAAAAATTAAGAAAATTAAATGAAGAATAAAGAAAATCCACATCTTGTGAATTTAAATCATTTATGTTTGTTGATTGTCTAAAACGTTAGACTTTGTTTTGAATTTATATTTGTTTATCATCAAACTTACTTATTTCCCCTTTATTTTTTTTAGCCTATTTGTCTTATTCTTTGACATTTTCTCTTTGTTCTGTAGTTTATCTTCAACAACTGGATACAAAAACCTTTAAAAAAAATTTATTAAAGTTCCAAGACTGCTGTGTCTTCGAGGAAAGAGGTGCAGTAACTGCAAGGTAAAAACCGTTCTCTTGTTTTTCTTTGTTACCAAAAACAAAATACAGCTTCCAGGAAAACAAAAAAAAAATTTATGTCCACTTATTCAATATTATACACCTGTGATAATCATGCTTAACAGCTTAGACAATGTGACAATGTTCTTGGAGTAAGTGTTGATCTCTGATTTCTCATGCATAAAGGAATAACTACTTTTTATTTATTTATTTTAAATAAATGAGAAAATGCATACAGATGTCAGTTGAGAGAAGTAGGTGGAAATATTTTTTGCCATGTGACTCACCTAAGACAACTTATACTTACTGGTGAGTTTTTTGTTCTTTTCCATAGTTCTATGATCGTATCAGGACTTGAAACTATTACACTATTTACATATTTTGGAATATTATCCTCATTTTTATTGTCATATTCATGACGTTTCCACTTACGCACTGGCCTCCTTCAGGTGATATGTTGCAATTTTCGAACAGAATTCTTTTAGTCCACAGGGGTAGGTTGTTCTAATTCCACATGCCATACCTTGTTTGGTTATTCAGTTTCAGTTAATTTCTTTAGTAACTCAACTTTTTGGATCACTTATGCTTTTATCCACTGGGTCAGGTGTTCTTGTAAATTTTTGGGACTTAGAGTGTTATCTAAGTGAATTAACTAAAACTGATCCTAGGGCATGGTATATGAAGTTAAAATATTCTAACCCTGTGGAAAATAAAGAGCTTTGTTCAGAATTCCAGTGTATAACCTGAAGAAGGCCAGGACGTATAGTGGCCGAAACTTGAATATGGTGATGAGGATAACAGTCCCAACGATGTAAATAGTTACAATACCTCATCTCAGAAACTGAAAGTTGACTAAAATGAGGCCAGGTACACTTTTTAATTTTAAAGTCTATCTTTTTAATCATTGAATGCATTTTAATTTCAATTCTGTGTAAAATAACCATATTTTCTGAAAGGCGCGTTTTCATTCTTGAAATTTATAAAGTCATGTTTGGTCTTTTTGGCCAGTCTGAATTCAAAATAATGTAGAAAGCAAAAGGAAACCACTCCACTACCTTTCCTCGGAAGTTGTGGCAATTAACAGATAATAAAGAAAAAAAATCTGTGGTGAGACTTGATGTCCTAAAAGCAGCTGGCGTTTTTGATAGGGATATGTCAGAAAAATACAATGTCTGTTATTATATGCGACTAAATTCTGATTAATGAACCTTTTTGTAATTACTTGTTATAATGACAGCATTTTTTGTGCTTGAAAAATGTTCAAAGAAAATCTGGCAAATACTTGCTCAACCACTTAATGGTTTTCTGTTGAAGATGATCATACATATAAAATGATCCATTAAAATTGACTGACAAGATACTGCGGTTAAGTTTTTGTTTTGTTTTGTTTTGTTTTTTAATTTAATTTTTTTTTTTTTTTTTTTTTTTTTTGCATAAATTATGTAGAAATTGACTGAATTTTTTTTATGTCTGAACACATTTGGCTATACTTTTAGTCATTATCAAAGATAATTTTCTTTACTTTTAAACTGAATATATTGATTGTTTTATATATGTATCTCTAGAGTTACAGGAATGTTTTATTTTCCAAACATGATCAGCATGTTGTGGCTGTGTTCATAGTTGATGCTATTCAGTGTTGGCTTTTTCTTTTTTATTAATAAGGCAGCCTGTGCCATCAAATGACAGCAAAATATATTGGTATGTCATCTAAAATGACAGTAACATATCTTGATGTACCTACTATTGAGTATCTAACATTAAGACAAAAAAAATAATCCAAAGGACAGGAGGAAGACACACACACACACACACAATGGTTTTATAACAGAGAGAATAATATATATATATTTTAAATAGTGTCCTTGGTAATTTGTAAGGTAAATTCCACTGGGGATTGTAAGCTGATGAGAATTTAAGAGAGTATTATAATGAGAATAAATTGAAAGAATTTACAAATGCATTGGTGATAATTTATTTTAAGAATATTTTAAAGAGATGATGGTTTTGTATAAAAATCATATTTTCTTTGAAAAAAAATATTACTCTCGTCAGACCAAAATATTTTACAAAATTGAATTGGCTTGTTTTATCCAGATGAAGGAAGCAGGGAAAAAAATAAAAATAAAAAGCTTTTTATTGATAGGAAAGGAAGTAAAACAGAATGCTAATTTTTAAACCCAGATGTCAAATTTCAAATGTTTCCATCCAAGACGTTAAGATGACTTTCAAATGAAATTTTAAAACATTTTCAAATACAGGACATTAAATTTAACTATAAAAATTACATTAACTTTTTACTTTTTATATTACTTATAAAGGCAATAATATTTTCATCTTATACATATAATCTTTCGGTTTCATAATAATAATATTACTATCAAGTATGATTATAATGATAAAAAATACAAAAATATTACCAAAATTACATTTATTTATATATATTTTTCATTACTTCACAACATTATTGTAAAAAAAAAAAATGAAATAAACCACTGTTAAAGAACAAACACATGACAAAAATTTTCCTTCCATTTTTTAGATGTGGATAAGGCTATTCTATTTGTATTATCAACAAGTATTTTCCAGATGGGGTTTAGTAAGTTTCTATCTGTATATAAATGAGACCTAATTGAGCTGAGAGTTTAATGTGAGTCTTCCTCTTAAGCATGTTGTAGTATATCCAGCATAATTATATTATGAATATGGATTCATCAGGAAGTGTTTGGACAAATTTTTTTTTTATAATTTACATACAGAAAAGTAAATTTTAAGAACACAGGAAAAGTTAAATAAATTTAACCACAGTACCTATTCAGTCGCTTTTAATGAAACTTGTATAAAAGAGGAACTGCTACTTAAACACACATATACACACACATGTGTAATTTGCTAAGCTAAAAGCAATTTTAATCATTTTCTAAACTCAGAATGGAATTTATTTTTTTAAAACTTAAATTTTCTGTATAATCAGTAAAAAAATATAAACAGTAATTTATTGATTCACTTAAATTTCTCTATTCAAGAAAATTATTTTTTTAATTTCTGTTTACCTTCATTTAAATAATGTTTTTGTGATTTACAATTTTTAATTTGGTTCAGATGCTTGGTTTGAGAGATTGGAATTTTATTTATTTCCACTAAAGTGACGTTTCTTTCGATTTTTAATAGTTTCACAATTCAAATCTAGTTGAAAATTTTACTCATTAATCTTCATTTGCCTTGACCTCAAAATATGCCTTAATTAGCTTTTTAAAACTTAATATCTATTTTCACCATCAATCAGTTTGCATATTTCACTTAGATATACCAAAATGTACATATTGAGTTTTTGGTGTTGCAAAACGCAGTTATTACATAACTACAAAAAATGTTTAAATATTTACATAGTAAACTGAATTATCTTCTAACAAGAGATAATACTGCATTCTCATCCAGAGATGATTTGTTTTTTTACCTACAGGAAGTTCAGATTCAAGCTGAATCAAATACTTTATATCATTACTTGCTATGCATTAAAATAATTAAATATTAAGCTTAAGCTTTTTTTTTTAAATTTTTTTTAATAAAATATTGCTGGTGTTTATATTATTCAGTTAATATTAAAATATTCAGTTAATACTTTTTGTTTTTATGCTTTTATTCTGTTATAACAGTATTTCATTGCCTTAGTTCAATTTACTTCTGTTATTATCAGTTGCTGAGAAAATAACTTTTAATAAATGCAAAAACTTCATAAATTTTATTCTTTAACTTTAAATAATTTGGGTCAACATATCTATCATGTCTTTAAGTATCACATTTTGAAAATCAAAGAATTTCTGGTTTGTGACAAATAGAAAAAGGAGACAATTTTTGTGTGCAGAAGCCACCTTTTCTTGCACTCATGCATATTTTTAAACCAAATCTTAGGAATTATAACACCTATAGCATTTATTTCCAATAATATTAATCATTTGTTTCCATTAAGTTATTTATTACATAGATCTATTTGTTTAAACTATTTACTCATTTACGTTAATCATTTATTTCCAATAAGCTCATAGCCTGGTACAATTATCTGAAATTTTACCTTTCTAATGTTCTACTGTGAAGTATTGGGTTAAGTACATCAACCAAGGAGAAAATAAAATTATAATGTAACATGTAAATGTAGGTTACTGAAATATGTCTTGTCAGTCAAGAGTTTATTTTCTGGAATATATGATCTAATGAAACTGAATATTTCATCAGTTGCACTCACTAACTTTGATGTATAAATGTTTTCTCTTTATAGCATATCTGTTGTAAAATACTTTAGATTTAAATCTCAAATTTAAATTCTCTTTAAATATTTATTGAATATTTAATTAATTCCTAGAACTAGAAATACATTTTTCTTGTTAGTTTCCTTCAGAATGCAATCTCTTATTAATCCTAATTGTCTATATTCAGATTATGTAATTAAGATTTAGAAGTTATTTTGAAAACAGGTCAAGTGCAGCGTGCTGCACTCTTTTTTTTTCTTCACTTGAGTCGTTTAGATTACACACTATTCTGGAAAGTTGTTTATTTGCCGTTTACTATTTGAGGATCTTGTTTTTCAACAGTTAAGATTTAGTTGCAAATAGTTGTATAACTTGAAGCTGAAAGGCTAAAAATTAATTTTTAAGACTACAAAAACATTGTTGTCTCTCAACTTGAAAATAGTTTTTTGTTGTATCTAGCAGTATAGCCCGGCATTGCTCGGGTGTAATGAAAGCTTTAAAACTAATCCATGGTCCTGGAGCTCAGACTCTTTGGACATTGGCATGAAAGATTAAAAAGCAATAGTTGTTTCCAGTTAAAGCGAAACCATAGACTGAAAGAAAAATGAATGGATGTAAGTCAAATTTTGATTTCCTGGTATTGATATCAAATAAGTTTTTTTCGTCGTAAACTGAATTTTGAAGGCTAAATAAGTCCTCTGAGTAAATGGTATCATGGCTGAGACTAAGAACTACAATTATACCTACTTCGAGCCAAATCCAAAGCAAAAACTAAAATAAAAGGGCTGAAAAAAATACAGTCATACAGGCAGATAAACACACACACACAAACATCTTGCCTTTTATATATATATATATATTATCAATTTTCTGCACTATTGTAAGAACTGCAACCTTGAAACTTCTGAATATCATTTCTTATGTCTTTGTCTATGAATTATCAAATTTGATTAAAATCGGATCACTCCTTCTATAACCTGATGTTTTTCGATTTTCGATATCGGGGGTACCTCGACACAAAACATAGCTAAGAATAGTCGCAGATGCTTATAGTACAACTGTGTAAATTTTCAAGAAAATCGGTTCAGCCGATTCAGAGTCTATAGGTAATGGAGACACACACACACACACACAGACAAAGTTCTATTTATAAATAAGTTTAGATACAGTTAATATAATTTACATGTGCTTTTAAAAACTATTATTGCATTTGGAATATTTTGGTTTTTCTCTATTGATTTGGGATAAAGAGTAGCTTTTTCCTAATAAAGTTTCTTCATGTATAGGTGTATTTTATTTACAGCAAAAGTTTCTCTTAAAGAAACCCTCCTTAATAAGGATCAATCATTTATTCTTTATCAGATTCTATGTTTTGAAGATTTTTCCTAATTTATTAAAAATAAAAACTTTCAAGTCCGTGGATTAAAGCTTTTTTTTTTTTTTTAATTTGTAGATTATTCATATGTACTGAATGATATTTAAAGTAAAAACTTTATACAGATGAAAATTGCAATTATGTCTGAAATTTTATTTTTATTTAAATTCTGTAAAGTTCATTTAAGATCATTTTAAATAATTCCTTTATTTTCACAGTTACATAATAAAAAGAAAATCCGTTTTTTATTTCTGCTACCTGACCAAATATGGAAGAAAATGTAATTCCAAATATTTTTTTCATGGCAAAAAGAATTATAGTATCTTTCATTTTGCAGATTTTTTTTCTAAGTGCTATTCTATATTTTCATATAATGTCTTGCAGCCTAAAGTACATTGTGTAATTTTACATAACTAACCCATAAAAGATTTTTTTTTCTTTTTTTTTTTGTATTAAGTTACAAAAAGCATTGTAAGGAAATGACAGTAATGACCAGTGATATTGTTGGTTCTTGGCCTGTGCTAGCATTATGAAATGGTTATTTGTTGTGATTTTGATATTGTTATTAATCTCCTCCTCCTCCTCCTCCTCTAATTCTATTCCCTGAATAATTTTACAATAGTTGATTCAGAAATGCAAACGGTGCATTGAAAATTCATTCTGAGCAAGAAGTTGAAAACAAAAGGTGACTAATTACTAAGCACGCACCTGAACTAAATGAAATGCCTTTACTTTGTGTATCTCTCTCTCATATTACTAAAATCTGATTGGTAATACCAGTTGATTTCAGCATTTTTCTTCATTGCAGTTGAAAATCAAATAATTTTATTTCAAAATTTCTTTAGATATAGGCTAGTGGATTTTATTAAAGTTGACAACGTTCATTCCTAATAATTATCAACTAATAAAATGTATTATTAAATGCATGTTTTCTGCTTTTCATAATGCACATTTTAATTCTAGTTTTCATAATGTATATTAAGCTTAGAAATAAAGTGAAAGTTTGAATTCTCATTCATAATTCTTGTAAAATTCAATTTAACTGAATTGGGCTACTCACTCAGTTTTCATACTGAGTACAGAGATAAGGCCTCTAGCTCTAGGATTTCGCCCCTAAATTGTCCAAGATAGATATAGCCTAGTGGATTTTGCTAAAAAAACATATGGTTCCTCTGGGTTCAATCCCTGGGCCTGGTAGTGTTGAAAAGTCATATATTGGCTTCACTGGAAGAGACCAACAGACAGTACAAAGAAATGAGATCTTCGAAAGAGAATTTACTCTGGTGTATCAAATAAAGGATTCAGTTTGAAATTCCAAGAAGATTAAAGTGGCTGAAATGTAATTATAACTATAAAATGAGCAGCACAGTTGTACATGCTTTGTCTGGATAATGAAGCATGTACAATATTTCACTTTATGGCTGTCATGGCTATTAGCTTTGTGTGCATACTTTGAAGATTTTTATTTTTATTTTGCTGACTTTGACAAGAAAAAAAAATATATGATCTCACTTTTTTTCTTTTTTTTTTTTTTTTTTTTAAAGAAAGAATAAAACCCTAAAAAAACTTGTTTTAATCAAAATATATACATACAAGATCCATTTATCACAGCTGGACAACACTGTTGCAAGTACAGAGATGAATACACTTCAAAACAGTTTCTGTTTGTTTTTTTTTTTTTGTTGTCAATTTCTGCGTCATCTATTTTAACATTTTTATTCACCTTTCTTTTTCCAGTCAAGTGATGATAAACTGTCACAGAAAAAAATGCCAACATTTGTTGAAATTTCAAATTTATATTCTAGAGTTTTCTTCCACAGTTTTTCTTGCACAGATGTTTATGGTGTTTGATTCAAAGTTTATTTTGAATATTCTCATCTTTTAAAATACTTTTCTGAAATCCCCATTCTATTACTAACAGTTTTTTTCCAGATGCAAAATTATTTCAACTCTAATTATTCCATAAAGATATTTTCAAAGACTAAAAAATACTGTTTGATGAAAAGTGAGGTATAAGAGTACAATACCAATATTTATGCTACCAAATGATACAATATATGTACCGACTTGTCCATTTTGATAATGCTAAACCATATATTATTACGAAACCGGCACAAGGTACAAACAAATATACTGCTATAAGATTAGTTTCTAAACTATGTTTAAAATTGACCCTTTAAAAATTAATTCTATTTAGTGATAATCATATTTTCTATTTCAAACATATGCACCGTAATGGGGGCGCTAGAGGATGTCGTCGCGAGGATCACTAGGGGGTTTCGGGTCTTTCAACATCATACCCCCTCACCGCGCCGACCCGACCAGAGATGATCAGTTTCTGGCCCACTCTCGATAAGCGCTTTCAGACACTGGAAAATTACGTTTAGGCCTGGTACGAAACCTTGCAAATGCTTCTGATTGGCGACATTCTGTTAGATATATATTTTATTTTAAAAAGATTAATTTTCATTTTAATCTTTTTCATGAATTTATATTTATATACATGTGAAGTTAGTTGCAAAAAATATTTAAGAGATAAATCATGATCTTATTTACTTGACATACCATAATATAGTAAAAGTGGCGGGGGGGGAATCTTGATTTGTAGTGAATGCAATGTCCAAAGAGCAGATAACTCTGGATTAATAAATAGGTTCTGGAGTGATAGAAATCAATGCCCCTCATTTATTTTTATTTTTTATTTTATTTTTATTCATTTTTTTTTTTTTTTTTTTTTTCACTCTGAGGCTATTTGTAAAGTTATAATCATGGCCGGATTTATGCCTCAAAAGGCCATTTTGGCTAATAGAATCTAGGGAATACTTTCATTATGTATGTTCACTCCCCTCTGTCTATATAAAGAATATATTTTTAGATGCTTTCTTTGGTATAAAATATGAAACACTTCAATAAAAATTTTGAATGATTTTGGAACTCATTTAATATATTGATATTCTTTTATCCAAACTTTACATCTTACAGAAATATCAAATTTTTACTATTTTATTGCACAGTTTTTTTTTTCTTTAATCGTGCTTTGCACATTTTTGTCTAATTTATAGAATATTGTCAGTTTTGCACTTATTAGCTGCCTGTGTTCAATGAGGTGTAAAATTGAGCAAAGTAGACAAAATTAAGCAAAACTAAAAAAAAAAAATAGCTACATTAAAAGTCTGTATGTATTAAAAAAAAAAATTAAAAAAAAACAAAAAACGATGGATCAAATTTAAAAGATTTACTCCAATTGGAGGGACCCCCAAAATACTCTGAATTGTTTCAGATTATTTCAAAGGAGCTTCATTAAATTTGAAAATAAATTCCTCTCTTTATATTTTTTATCAGACTATCGGACACTTGGGGCCCATATATAAATCTGGCACTAGTTATAATCTTGTTATTAGGCTTTTTCTTTTATGTGCCCTGTCACTTCAGGACGTAGGCTATCATGGCTTTCCATGTCTCCCTGTCCCTGGTGGCTTTGTGCACGCCTTCTCCTGTTACGCCATGCAACCCTTGTTCCATCATCCACCTGATTAGGTCCTTCAAATCTGTTATCCGTTGCTTTCCTCTGTTTCTTTCTGTTCCTCAAGTTCAAAACAAAGCTCTATTTTGCTCTTAAGCGAATCATTAAATATTCATCAGGATTTGATAAGTGTTGACATTTGCCAGGTTTCTTTTCATATTTAGAATACAAAAGGACAACAGCTGTTTAAATTACTATTCAGTTAGTCATTTAGTTCACTATTTCTGTTATTGATCTGAAAGATTCTTTCTTATCATCCAGTCACGCTGCTTACATGGATTTCCGTGACTTTGCTGCCATCCAATTCTGTCGTTCCTCATATTTGACGTGTCAAAGCATTTTGATGGTCATGTTTTTAATGTCTGCCTTTGTGTGTTTGCAAAACATAAGAACCTAGTATGTATACATAATCTATGGATGCTAGATATTTCTACAAGAATTAAGGATTTTATATGCGCATGATTGGTTTGAGATATTTTAGTTCTCTTTTGAAAATCTCTTTCAGTTTGTATTAATCTCGAGCAAATCCTCATATCCATAGAAATTTAAGTTTTGGTATTTACTTCTGTTTTTCACCATTTGAGTCAGTTATCCAAAAGCATGCTATGTCTGAGGTAAAATCAATCCTCAAGCCACTATATTTGTTTATACTCTGCTGATGGTTACAAGATATTTACTCCAATATCTGTCTTACTTTCCATCTTGGCTCATCTGCTTGAGCCTGAGGAATGTTCAAATCTGTTTTCTTGATTTGATGGTGGTCATAAAGGTGAGACTCTTGTTCAATACTGACTCTTCAGAGACACTCAGCTGATGTTGACTAATGCTGATTACTGCCTTCACTGGGAAGTGGTGGACATAGTGTGTCACCTGATCTTTTAATTTGTTCAGTTTTTGTATGTAACTGACCTTGACTGCATCAAATTTTTGTCTGAAGGATTTATCCAGATTATACTGGATCCTCTTTGTATTCTTTTCTGAGGAAAGTCTTAAGCCTCTTGGAGATTTCGGATTGCAGTTTTTGTTTTATCCAACAGTTGTACTGGATTCTTTCTCAGATAGGGGGCATGTCTCATTTTTTTCTGCAAAACTGCATCCGGATGGGCTTCCTTTGAATTGCCAGGAAGTTTTGGCGCCAAGCCTGAAAGGATGAGTCATAAATCTCTGCCTCAGTGTAAAAATGTTAGATGGTTCAACTTTCATGCCAGCTTCAGGTGGGACTCTTCTGTTTGTTTCCATATTTTTGTTATATCTGCTCCATACTGATCCTTCAATTTTTGTCTATATTTCTGAAATTAGGTATTGTAATTATTTACACTATTTGCATTGTTTAAACTGTTGTTTGGACATATTCATGATGTTTCGGCCATTGTACACTCTGACCTTCTTCAGGTGATTAGAATTTCAAAATGAACCTTTTTTGTTCATTGGAGTAGATTGTTCTAGTTCTGCAAGCTGTGCATTGTTCTAGTTCTGCAAGCTGTGCCTCTTCCAAATGTCTCAGTATCAGTTTTTTTCCCTTTTAACTCAACTCTCAATGGTTTTGTTTACCTCTGTTGTATCCAGGAATGGACTCGCAACTTTTGGGGTCAAAACACTGGATTCAACCAATACTTCTATCCAATGAGCAATTGAGGACGTCAGTGTGTGAATTTTTCAGATTTATAAACCGAATGTCTTAGAATAATCTTATTTTATTTTAATTTTTTTTAACACCAGAGGTCTTATTACAATTTTGTTGTTATTGTTTTTCTCTAGCACTTCGTGTTAGTGGTTCTCATATTGAATTTATTTCTATGCTTGGTTATATATAGTGTAAATAATTATAATACCTCATCTCAGAAATATACACAAATAAACAAACTCAGTTCTGCTAGATTCCTTGCTTTTTTTTTTTTTTTTTTTTTTTTGCTTGGGTGATAATGATGCTGAAATACAAATCTCTTTGTATAAAGAATCTTTTACAGCTTTGCACACATATATATATATATATATATATATATATATATATCTGTCTAATTGATATCATTTAAACTGAAGAAACTCCATGATAGAGTTGCAGATTTATTTCCATGCTTATAACAGACTTCCTTCTGATAAGGGACATCACATTCAATCTTACATGCTAAATTGGTAATATTCCATAAATCTAATTTCAGAAAGGATAAATATCTGTAAATGTATTAATGTCTAATATGATGCTTACAAATTTTAATTCTGCTTTGCATTACTAATCTGACTAGAAAAAAACAAGATTCTTTGATTACAGCTTTAGATTTTCAGAGCAGTTTAATTTTATTTGAAGGAAAATAAAATTCTCTAAGTTGTATTACAGTAATGCTTTGAAAATCCTTAAACTGTTAAGATATATCTAATATGGATAATCTCAGCTTTTAATACCTACTTATCATTTCTCACTCTCAGCCTACAAATTATCTTTAGCTTTTGCCTGTTAATTAACAGGTAGCAACAGTTCAATTTGAAAACCTTTCTTAAAGAGCATTAACATGTGACAATAAAATACATTGAACATGACATTTCCTGTAGAGCTTTTGGGTTTTAATGTCTATTCAGGTTTATACCTGTTGTGTGTTTTTAATTTTTTTTTTTTTTTCTAATCTTGTATTATACTTCACTTTTACCTGATGCAGAAAACAAAATCTTGCTTATCATTAATGTTAAAACAAATGTGAAAAATATAAACTACTTAAGAAATCTACAACTACCATATATATATATATATATATATATATATATATATATACACACACACACACATGAGAGTACTATGCATTCATATACAAAATACATACCGTATCTACTCGTGTATCATGTGACTTTTGAAGGAAAAATACACAAGATATAAAATTAGCATGTGTACTGTGAGCAGTACACATGCTAATTTTATATCTTGTGTGCAATGCAACCTTTGAAAATTAGGTCTTCAAAATTTGCATGAGACGCAAGCATATACAGCATACTTTATCTTTCCACTATTCCGAATCACCAAGTGGTTATTTGTCCTCTTTAATTCTATCAGTATATACTGTATTTAGAATTTGACAAGGAATATTAAAAAAAGTATTTTGTATTTATTTATGTTAGGACTAATATCCTTGTTACCTCTTCAGCCATTGCACCATTTATTCGTCTTCAGGTGTCTATCAATCTGGGTAATTTTCAGGGTTCTGTTTTGGATTTGCTATTGCTTGCCCCTTTTGTTTTGAGTCTACTACCCACACCAGGAATTGAACTTGCAATTATTATGACATCAAATTCACAAACCAATGCTTTAATCCACAAGGCTATTGTCTCTGTCTAGTGAATTTGGTAGCATAGTATTTGGGAATTGAATTTCTGGGCCAAGTTGTATAGATTCAGTGGAAACAGGACAAGAACAACTAAGAAATCATCAATCAAACTATGTAATAATTATTGCGCATTTGTTTTTATGCTCTTCTGAGAGACCTGTATACTCTATTGAAGAGACATCTGCAAGCTTGAAAGATTTCATAAAATGTCATATCTGCAAAACATGTGGCAGGACTGGATCATGACAAAGATCTCTTCCATGCAAAGATGAAGAACCTCGAAACCATCATGACTTTTTACCAACTTCAATGAACCTAGCACCTTGCCTGAATATCTGTCTTCCAAAACAAATACTCTTTTTGGAGGTTGTATCTGGCAAGAGATCATTTGGAGCCACATGTCTTTGATTTAAGCATTGGCTTCAAACCATAAAATCAATTTGGAGATGGTAGTTGGAGAAGAGCAGTCCATGAAAAAAACATCCTCTGTAAACATCAGAAGAGATCCCAAAGAAAAACCAGAACATTCCAATCCCTGAACCCTTTTACCCTATCATGTGGTGGTTGCAGATGTTTCTTCAGATCCTAACATAGGAGTCATTTCATACAGAAGGAAATGTCTAAGTCCCATGATGACTTATTTATATATTTCCTGTCTCATCTGTGGTGGGAAAAGAAGTGAATTATCTTAAGTTAGTATATTTAGCATTGATTACTTCCCTTAGTCATTTTAATAATCTATACAAATAAAATATTTATTTGCATTTAGGCAAAACTAGTTCCCAAGCAAAATGAATCGGGTTTTTACTATTATGTTTCTTAGATTGTAGTCTTATTTGGTTAAACCTTTCATGTAAGGCACTTGGATATCTTTGTCTATTGAGTTATTGTCTTGCTTCAACTTGGTCTTGAAATGGGCTTTGTTGTTGCCATCTTTAGTGTGTTCTGTTTGCTAATTTTTTTTCTTTTAGGAGATATTTCCATTTCACGGCAATATTAAATGCATGAATCAATCCACTGCTAGGAAGGTTGGGTCACTGTGTTGGGCGAGGATGTTTTTCCCCGCCTGAATCCATCCTGCATATATACAAATCAACCATTCATCCATGCATGGAGTACTGCTGTTATATATGGCCAGGCGCCCCTGCTGTTCATCTCAGTGTTCTTGACAGGCCCCAAAGGAAAATCAGTAATGTGATAGGTACCAACTTGGTGGCTCGACTCCAGCCACTTCCTCATCGACGGAATGTGGCTTCCCTTTGCCTGTTCTATAAATACTTTTATGGCTTCTGCTCCAACGAACTTAAGTCACTGGTGCCTCTGCAACAGGTGTTTACTTGTGCAACCAGACTGGCAACTGGGTCTCGTCCATTCACAGTTAGATCAGCCAAATGCAGACGACAATTCTACTCCTGCAGCTTCTTTTCTCGCACTTCTCACCTGTGGAACTCGCTTCCATATTCTTGCTTTCCTGATGGCTACAACCTCCAGGAATTTAAATGCAATGTCAATACTCATCTCTTAACCACTTGACTCTAGTTCTTTCTACATCACCCCGTATATCCTTTCCTTTCTCTCCACCTTTGCAAGTGTCATCACACCTGTATTCCCATCCTTCTCTTGCTTCTTTCTAACTAGTTCATTTTTCTTTTCACTCTCTTCAATCTAATCTTTTCTCTTATGTAGCCCCCTGCACATCAGTAGTGTTACTGCCTTGCTCTGGGTGATACAATTAAAAAATAAGATTTTTAACATAAAAAAGATATTGAGCAAAAACAATTTATATGATACCATTGAACATCTAAAAAAAAAATATATCAAGGGAACAGATTAATTAAACTGTTCAATGGCATTTATTTTAGTTGCGAATTATTTATCTCTGATTTATTGGATCTCAATACATTTTCGTTACATCTTACGATTAAAACTTTCTAACAATTGCCATAATTTTTTATGACAAGGGTACACTAGTGATTAAATATAGAACAAGACTAGATATCCTTAAACAATCTATCCCTGTAAATTAATCAGTTGAGTTCAACATACCCTGAAAGTATCTTGGTTTGATCTGAAGAAGGATGAAGAACATAACACCCAAAATGTGATAACAACAATAAAAATGAGGATATTATTCCACATGTAAATAATGATAACTCCTCATCTTAAAAATTCAAATAGAAATTATTTTTTATTTGTAATACGTTAATCACTTATAGTCCTGTTTAATTCTGGGTTTATCATCTGACTAGTGTGTCAAATGTGTCAGTCTGGTATTTAAACCCGACATCAGACTCTAAGATATGGGGTGAATTTTGGAAATTTTTTTTTCCTTCTAAAAAGAAAAGAAAATAGTCTTATGATCAGTCAGTCAGTTAAGTACCACGCATGTTACATGCTTGGGAGATTGTCTTTTTTGAGATATGACTGACGAGGCAGAAGATTTTTCCTCAGTAGGTTGCCATTTATTTCTGCAGTAGACTAGTTGCCAACCAAGGCTATAGAAACCAAACTGTCCTGCTATTCAACCCATAGTTGGAGGGAGAAGAGATGGATTCATACCTTTCCCAAGAGTATTTGCATATAAGTGAATGCAAAAATTCAACTGGAATTTGAATTCAGCTCCCCAATTTCTCATTCAGAGCCAATATCCATTGTACCACAATGTATGGATGTGCAATTAAGCATGTGTGTAAGGCCCATGAATTTGTTTGAGAAAGATTTTAAACAGGACATCAGTTAGGAAGCTAATAAAAATTATTTTCTCTGCCAATAATATAAAGACCTTTTTGGATGAGATTGAAGTTGAATAAAATTTCCATCCCAAAGTTGGATATGATTTGGACAAGATCAAAAATGGAAAAATGTTTATCTGCAATAAAAAAAAAAAAAATTAATGCTTTAACAAATTATAGATAAGAAAAATCATAGGAATAAATATCTTGAAGATACTTGAGATATTTTGTATTATTAACGCATAAGCATTAATTAATTTAGATGATTAGGTTAATTTGGAAAAAAAAATAAGATGTAAAATTGCTTAAAAGGAAATAGAAAATGATATTCAGAATGTTTATAACACGCACACACGTTGCATGACATTCATCAATCTTGTGAGAACATGGCTCAAAACCCAAAGAGTTATACTCTGTCCAGTGTGCAGACCATAGCAAGATTTTTTATGAGAGATTGGCAGTTGCCCATACAGCACATCTCTTTCTTTCCACATTATCAATATTGTCTAATGGAAAAGCTGAGCCCAACATAGCATGGTACCAGCATTAGTTGCTAGAACGAAATGAAACCTGACATTGGATTGTCTTTGGGACTCGGGCTCTGGATTTGAATTTAGTTTGTCCTTCAATCCCCACAAGTTGTATTTGAAATCCTAAGGTGCTTATAAAATCTCTATAGGAAATACTGTGACTTCAGTTAGTCTGTCCATCCATAACACCCTCTAAAATAGTCATATAGTGACCAATTGAAACAAAATTTTTGGGAAAAAGTGCAAACAGGAAAAGGGATACAAAGTACAGTTGGTTTACCTGGCTTAATACAATAAATTTTCGTTTTGAATTTTAAAAAAAAAAAGTTTTATTTTATTTATTAACAGAAAATACTTCCACTATTTTAAAAACAATGATTAACAAATAGTTAATAAAAATGCAATATTGTTTTTTATATATATATATATATATATATATATCTTCATTTAGTTTTTATCTATTCAAAATTTCAGTTTCCAGATCACCCTGCATTTGTAAGGAATATAAACAAATTCACAATGCTTCTAAAGATTAGAATTTGGCATCTACATATATAAAATTTTCTGATTTCTCTTTGCCTGTCAATAATACCCTCTAAAATAGCCATTCATTGACCAATCAAAACTAAATTTTGGGAAGTACAAACAGGTAACAGGAGATAAGAACAGTTGGTTTTACTAGGGTGTGTAAAAACCATGTAATAGAATTTTTGTCAGTATTTTTCCAAACAAATCAGATTATTCAAATTTCATTGATTGGCTTGCAAAATTGAACAAAATGTAGAGTTTGTCAATCTCAACAAAATATTTTGGTGATAACTTCAGCAATAGTAAATATTAAGGATTTCATCATACTTGTTGCTAAAACAATTATAATAAAATCAAATAATTATTCTGATATAAGTATATGAAATATTGAAAATAATGTTAAAAATATTTTTTTAATTCTCTACTTTAATCAGTGAATTTATTAACCTAATGTTTGATAGTCATGTACTTCTAGAATTCATTTAGATATGAAAGGAAGATTAAAAAATGAAACATTTTGATGTTTAGTCATTTGGTCAGATTATGATGTGATGTCAGATGAAGAACTTTTCAGTATCTCATGGTTGAAATTTCATTCTGTGAAAAGAAAATTTGTTTTTATTGTCAGTGGAGTATAGTAAAGATTTGATATATTTTCTCAGCCAAAGAAATGTTGCCACATTAAGGGCTAATATTTTTATCTTATTCCAGCCTAGATTGACCAAAATCAGAAAGACAGCTTTGAAAGTTTAGAGCAGATAAAATATTTACAGGCATGACATTTTATAAACTCTGACAGAAAAATTTGCTCTTTTGCCAGGTCGTTAACTTGGATTTGTTTCTGGGTCAGGTTTTGGTAATAAGCTTTACTAACCTAGCACTCAATCTTAATCTTTCAACTGCAAATGTTACTCCTAAATCAAACATAGTATTTCTCTTCTTTTTTTTTTGTAGAAGTTGGATTTAGATTTTCATTGTAATTATTATAGAATACATTCATCCAATCAGTGTATGGCCAGCCTTATCAATCCATGGCTTGTGAAACTCTTCAAAAATCAGAATTCACAAGGGGGTAATATATTTTTAATTGTGATAACATTTCATACACCAATAACATTAATGAATTCAAGTTCATGTTAATATACTAAGTTTCCTTTTATTAATATTCCTGCATTTAGGCATTAACTCTTTTATGCTGGTGTTCATCCATGACATCCCCCCCCTACCCCCCCTTTATAAGCTTCAAAAATTCATGAAAATGATCAGTCTCTGGAAGTAAAATTAAAGCAATATAATATGTATGTTAAATTAAGTTTGTATCAATCTAGCCACCCTATTTATGTTTTATTTCAGGATCATGAAAGAATGATATTTAAATGATTTACTTATTTCAAATTAGCTTCTTAATCATATAGTCAAACTTTGCTGAAAACATAAATTCATTTTTTAGCTGATTTATGTACAGCTGTGATGCTCACAACATTGTGTTTGATTTCATTATTTTATTTTTGCATTTTTTTTTTTTCTTGCATTTATTTTTTGAGCTTTAAAAAGTTTTGTAGAGGGAAAAAAATCAGAGCAGACAAATCACACTGTTCTGCTAGTATTGACATCAGTATTATTAACCGTTTGATTTTGTTTTGAAATTATCTTCTCTTGTGTTCCAACAGCTTGAGAGTGGGAAAGAGAGCAAGAATAGATGAGAACTCTATGAAGTAACATTTCTAAGTATGTGGCTTCCCTGTGCCTCTTCTACAAGTACTTTCATGGCTTCTGCTCCGATGAGCTTAGATCACTGGTGCCGCCTAAGCACGAATTTACACGAGATACTAGATTAGCAACTAGGTCCCACCCTTTTACAGTTAAACAAATAAGATGTAACCGTAAATTCTACTCCAACAGCTTCTTTTCTCGCGCTTCCCGCCTGTGGAACTCCCTTCCACAAGTCTGCTTTCCCGACAGTTACAATCTCAAGGTGTTTAAATGTAGGGTCAATAGACACCTCCTATCACACTAACTCCCAACTATTCTCACAACACTCTCATCTACCCAACCCTCATTCTCGGTATCCTTACCCGCCTATCACCCACCCTTTGTCATTTCCTATATTTAATCAGCCTTTCTCCACTCTACGTAGCCCCCTGCACAGTAGTGGCAGTGACATGCCTTGCTCGGGGTGAAACGCTTATAAAAAAAAAAAAAAAAAAAAAAACAATAGCGGTGTAGTATTGAGTTTGTGCCCCCCCCCCCGAAAAATACTGGCCCCCTAAGTGCTCCACCTCAGAGTTCAACAATTGCCACTGTCCATGAACATAGAGCTGCATAAAAATGTTCTCCTTTTGTTAGATTTGCTACTGAATTGCAATGTGTAAAAGTAAACGGTCATGTCACGTTGAATACACCGGTTCCCGCTCGATCACCGAAGTTAAGCAATGTTGAGCCTGGTCAGTACTTACGTGGGTGACCACTTGGGAATACCAGGTGCTGTTAGCGTTCACGGATGTGCGTTGTGGTGCGGTGGATGTCGGCTTGGAGGGGGAAATCGGTGAGCCGAGTTCCAATTTCAGTCGAGCACACTGCACTCACTTGCGCACTAGTACCCTTGGGAAAGGTATTAATCCGTCCGTTCCCTCCAGTTATGGGTTAAATAACGGGGTAGGACTTGGGACCCTGCCCTTAAACAAATCCCAATGAGACTTGCTCCGTCAGGGAGGAAGCCCGCTGAATGCGGCATACATACATACATACATACATATAAAAGTAACACTTATCGTCACTAACAACCCAAGAAACAATTTTTATTACTTTATTGATTGACGATATTTTTAATACTTTTATTATTACAATTACAGTTTTGTGTGTTCCATTTTGCAATTATCTCATCGCCTAATCACTTGATTGATAATTGTTGAGTTGAATTCTGTTGCTTGATGGCACAATCCACCTCCTTCACTCCCCAACACTCTTCCAATAGAATAGGAAACGGATTCAAGATAATTTGCGAAAATGATGGTGAAAGCAATGATTGTTCTAGTGGCTGATGAGATTTATCATTGTAGACATCACCCCCTTCCCCAAACTCAAATATGCCGATTCCAAATTAAGCATTTTAATATTTGTTTTAATCTTTCCTATTTTTATTGAAGATGATTGCTGCCATTTGTAGGCATTTTTATAATTCTTTACCAAAGAAGTTGTATTCTATAAAACACTAGATCCTTCATAATATATATATATATATATATATATATTGTACATTGCGACACACATTCATAATTATATGATTATAGTAATCTCTATAATATTTATTATATTGAGTATTGTTTATGATAAAAAAATAAATGCTGGGGTACTCAAAATAGTAAAACTTTGGGTCCTCTTCACCTAGATTTATATATATATATATGCCATCTGTTTCTCTTGAGAGCTGATGGATCTGCACCTTGGCAGGGTTTTTTTTTGTGTGTGTGTGTGTGTGTGTGTGTGTGTGTGAGAGAGATCAGCTCTCCCCTCTTCATGTCACTGATGAAAAGTAGAGGTTAATCACAAGAGTTGTCAGACTTAAATATGACATTAGACTGTTTTAGGGACTTCGGCTCTGGATTGGGATTCATAGTTTTTTTTCTCCTAATATGGTTGAAACTGTTATATGTGGCCAACCCTACTGCCATCAAAAATGGTTGCATACGGCAAGTGGTCGCTCACTAAAGGCTCATGACCTGTCTATGCCAGGAATGTATATTCCACTCACCAGAGTGTACATATTAGAATTTTACCATGTAATCTGGTAATAAATAAATGAGAATATAAGATGGCCTAACTTTGAAGAAATTTATTCAGCATAATTAATTTTAAAAATATTAAAAATGTATTTACAATAGTCAACAAAAGAGACTAAAATACTTATCCAAAATGGTGTGGGTTTAAAAAGTCATTGCAGTCTGTGTGGTGTGGGTTTTTTTTTTTTTTATAATGTAACAAAATTTGCAATGAATATGGTTTCAATTTTTTCTCAAAAGTGAGTGATAGTAAAAGAGGATCTGCAATAATACATGAAAGAAAGATAAACAAATCATACAAAAAAAAAATTGAGAGCATTCAGGGTAGGGAAACAGATAAAGATAAATATACCCAGACAGAAATAGAATAGATCATCATCAACAACATTTATCCATCACACCCAGATGGTGCATAGGGCAGCAACTTTTTGTTACTGCTTCTGTAACAAACTGTTTTTTACGGGGCAGGGTTGTTAGTCCTGCACCTAAACCTCAAACCTGGAGGACTGGTGGACCATTCTTGGTCCTTACGTTTACAGCACCTGGTATTCCCAAATGGTCACCCATTTAAATACTGAACAGGCTAGATGTTGCTTTACTTTGGTGATTGGATGGGAACCGATGTATTCAAAACAAGACAGTAGAGTAGATACATACAGAAAAATAAAGACAACAAGTGATAGACATTGAGAAAGGGACATATAGATGTAATTTTCCCATCCTTGAATTTATCTAAGACAGTACAGTGACCTTGACAAATCTCTTGAATTCAATACATGTTGATACAAAACAGATGACATTTGACCATGAAGTGAACTCTAGTAATGTACATTTCAAAAAGTAATAACACTTTGATACAATACTACAATAACAAAACAATAAGGAAGAGTTCCTGGCTTAGATCAAAGCAAAATGAATAGATTACTCATTTAATTTCTCCTAATTTAAAAGGTGGGAGTGTATGGCCAAAAGGATTTTTTTTTTTAAGTGGTTGCTTGATCAGTAATTTTCACTGGTTGATTTTAGTAGCTGGTCGCATTCTGGAGATTCACTGGGGGGTCAATTAACATTAGTAAATCATTTAAAATATGGTGTTAGTAGCAGACGAAGAGGGTCGCATACGACAGGTTTCACTATGTATAAGATTGTCATATATGAATTAATGCAGCTTATAGGAAATGTATAAAATATTTCTAAAATATGTAGTAGAAATCATGTTGGTAAACAACTATTCTCCAATTTCTCTGAATTTCTTAATCCTGTCTTTTAAAGAATTCTCATCTTTTCATGGAGTAAACAGTTCGAATGCTTTACTACCTTTTCCTTATTGAAGAATGTTTTACTGCATATGAAAATCTCAAAATCCTTCAGTATGTGGTAATCTATAGGAGAGATATCCGTTGAATATGGAGGATGAGGCAACTTTTCATAATTCAGGCTATACAGCTTTTGGACAGTTGATTGAAATGTGTGCAGCAAAATTGGACCATTTCTCTTTGCAAGTTTGTTTCTTTATCAGTTTCTCATGCATACATTCTATTTCTCCACAAAACGAGGTTGCTGCTATTGTTTCCCCTTGAGGTAATAATGAACAACCCCTTTGAAAGACCACCATACAGTAACAATTAACATTTAGGATACAGTAGACTTTTGGCAATTCTCTTGCATGTAACCACTGGCCTACTTGCTTACTGTTAAAGAGTATCCATTTCTTGTCTCATGTAATGATTAAATACAAAATGGTTCTTTTTCCAGCAACAAAAAGCACACCTGAAAGCGACAGTTTTTGAGTCTCGTTCAGTTCATTTGGAACAAACCTATCCAGTTTCTTTACTTTTCTAATTGCTTTCAAGTGCCGGGAAACAGTTGTGCAAGATGCTTCAAGTTCTAATGCAAGTTTTGAGGCTGTAGAACTCAGATTTTGATCAACTGAAGCATTCAGTTGATTATGTCTGATAAAATAATCATGGTCTTCCCTTGGTTTATTTTCAAGATTATAATCTTCCAAACAAAATGTCTGAAACCAGCTCTACAGTTCTGATTTCAACAATACCATTACCAATTGATATTCTGGAATGCTTCAGAGGTAGAATGATCCAGTTTGTACTCATACAGTGAGATCATTGGGTTTATGAGTAACAATATATTAAAAGAAAAATTATCTGGAAAGGAAAAGAGTCAGGAATAAGTCAAGGGTTTTTTGGGTTTTTTTTTTATATACTTAGAAGGTTACTTCATTAAACAACTGAATTGAAGACCAAGCATAAAATGCATCATTTCATGTGTAACAACCTAGCATATTGCAATGAAAGTACAGAATAAATAAATAGGATTGTCAGAAAAATGTGGACCTGGCATGAAGATTCTTCACTTTGAGGGTGAAACATAAGTAGTTCTGGTTTTAATTTTCATTCTTTATTTTAATGTAATTTGATATTTAATCCACTGTTGGGGAAATGACTCAGAAATTATTTTCTTTGTAAATTGCATCACAAAAGAAAAAAAAATTGAATTTAATGCATTTGTCTTAATGGTTTCAATAATATTCATTAGTTTTTTGTTTTTGTTTCGTGTTGTTCTTTTCCTTTCTATTTGTAGAATGATGAAATCTATTCAATTGTGAATCGATTTATAATGATGAATAATGATTTTAAACTGATTGTTTTCTGAGTGGATCAAAGTCTATCATAGGAAGTAATAATAAGGCATGATTAATGGCAAAACATGGTAGATTTGTTTACTTTTAACTTGAGTAAAAAGGATGATTACCATCATGCAAAACATGCCTAAATAATGGCATAATAAATATATTGCTGTTTCAAACTACTTCTAAGAAAAGTTTAGGTAAGACCATCCCCCATATCAATTTTGGAAAGAGCAATAAGAATTAGTGGACTTGAGAAATCTATTTTCCAGAAAAACTGTTTTAAGAGAAATATTTTATAAATTTCAACTGACAGTAGCACCAGTTGTTCTATCAATGAATGCTGAATGTTTCCTTCTTGTAAGGAAACAATTACCATTATCATCTAATTTTCTCCCTTCTATATTCTCAATCTCAGAATGATTTTATTTATGGCAAAATCTAATGAACAAGTGGGCCTGTGCTGTCAAAAATGATGAGAAAATATTTATGTCGATATGCTGCCTAAAATGACAGCAACATATATTGATGTACTTACTGTTCAGTATCTTACATTAAGACATAAGAAAATAATTATCCAACACCCTGAGCATGACAGGAAGGAAATATATATTACACAAAAACACACACAATGGTCGCTATCATCATCATCATCATCATCATCATCAATCACACCCAATGGTGCATAGGGCAGCAACTTTTTGTTGCTGTTTCTGTAACAAACTGTTTTTTACGGGGCAGGGTTGTTAGCCCTGCACCCAACCCCCATTCTTGGTCCTTACGTTTACAGCACCTGGTATTCCCAAATGGTCACCCATTTAAGTACTGACCAGGCTCGATGTTGCTTAACTTCGGTGATCGTACAGGAACCAGTGCATTCAACACGATATAGCCGTAGACTATATATATATATTCTTCACTACTTGATGACTTAATTATTGTAAAAAATAAAATGAAATGAGGCACTGTTAAAGAGCAAACACACAGCAAGTGCTTTCATAATTGGTAGTAAAGAGAATGAACTGAGCCAATGGTGCCAGGCTATTATCTCTTTTTCCATGAGCATGACAGGAAGAAAATACACACACACATATTTTTCATTTGAAAATAAGTTATTTCCGCAATCTAGGTTTCTACTTTTCAATGTCTTCAGGCAATTTACAATAACTGATTTTACCATTTTCCAAACTCTCAAACAGATTTTTTTATGAACGTGCAATTGGAATTTTCAAGCAAACGAAAAATTTTAAAATTAAAAGTTACTTAAGATTCTTAAAACACTTTCATCCATGACTGTATTATCTTAGTAGGTATTTATAGGTATGATTACACTTGGACATAATTTCTGTTCCTTTATTTAGTAATTTTTTTTCTGAGAACAACATAATAGCTAATTTTTTCTTCTGCATAATCTGAATACTTTACCACCTTGTAAGGTTTGGCTAGTTTTTACTATGGTCCAAGTTATATCAGGGCCTTTTACATATTTCAATTTTAATTTCTACACGTGGCTAGCAAGTTTTGTATATTTTGAGGTTTTCCAGTTTAAATGTAGATTTATGATTCTTCCATCTAACTTTGAAACTGTCTTTGGTGGATCCTAAATATGTTTTACTTTATCCATTTATGTCATGTACTTTCGTTTTGTAAATTTTTTTTATTACAAAGTTCATCAAGTGGGCATTTAATTTTGTCCCTACAGTTACATTCCTTGTTAATGATATTATGTGTATGTTGTTATTTAGGTTTTCTGGCATTTTGTTTTTTTTATGTAATTTTTAAAATTACTTGTACAGCTATAACTCGATTGAATTCCGATTGAAAATTTTGTTTAATTCTGAGTTTTTTGGAAAGTGTTTATTGATCAGTTTAAACAATATTTGTCCTATTTTGGTTTTTACTTCTAAGTTAAACGTTGAGTTGAACCAGATAATGTTTTGATTTCTATTATTGTCTTTCATTTGTCTGCTTGGCTGGGGTTTGTATTCTAAAATGTTCTTATGGCGAGATTTTTCTAAGGCATCTTCATAATCTTTTTTCTTTTCATCAATATCTTTTACCCATCAATATCTGAAATAGGCATAATGGATGTGTTAAATTTCATTAAACAGTACATTGACATACCATCTGGCCATATATATATAATTCTACACTGCTGAAAATCTATTCCACAGTGGTGAAGCATGGGTTAAAAAATAAAAAAGGCACATTTGATGTACCGCAAAACTCATTTGACAGAGCTAATATTTCAGAACTGATTGAAATACATATTCTAAGTAAAATTAATGAAATAATCCACATAGACATCCACAGATTATGCAGAGATGACGGATTAATGATAGCACCGGACAACAAAAGAAAGAATGATAGAATAAAAAAATGATTTACAAACTCTTTAAAGATCTAGATTTTGAAAATAGTAGTTGAAACAAATAAGAAAGCAGTCCAATATTTAGATGTTGAATTTAATTTACAAACTAGCAGTCTTTCTCCATATCTGAAAACAAACGCATCTTTAAAGTATATAAACGCAAGATCTAACCATCCCACGAGCATAATCAAGCATGTTCATAAAGGAATAGAACACAGGCTATCAAAAAATTTGTCAAACAAAGCAATCTTTGATGAAATAAAAGATTATGAAGATGCCTTAAAAAATTCTGGCCATAAGAACATTTTAGAATACAAACCTCAGCCAAGCAAACAAAAGAAAAACAATAGAAATCGAAACATTATTTGGTTCAACCCACCATTTAACTTAGAAGTAAAAACCAAAATAGGACAAACATTTTTAAAACTAATCGATAAACACTTTCCAAAAAAACTCAGAATTAAACAAAATGTTCAATAGGAATTCAAACAAATTGAGTTATAACTGTGCTAGTAATGTAGAAAATTACATAAAAAACGAAACCTAGATAACAATGTACAAAACATCATTAACAAAAAATGTAACTGTAGGGACAAAATTAAATGCCCACTTGACGAACTTTGTAATACAAAAGGGATTATTTACAAAGCAAAAGTACATGATAACTATGTTTTACTTTGACCATTTTTAAGATCCACCAAAGACAGTTTTAAAGTTAGATGGAATAATCATAAGTCTACATTTAAAGTGGAAAACCTTAAAAAATGTATGAAAAGACCCCTATATAAGTTGGAACATAGTAAAAATAGCCAAACCTTACAAGATGGTAAAGTATGCAGATTATATCAGGAGGAAAAATTAGCTGTTATGTTCTCAGAAAAAAATAAATTACTAAATTAAAGAACAGAAATTATGTCCAAGTGTAATCATATCCATAAATACCTACTAGGCTTGTACAATCGTGTATGGAAGCATTCTAAGACCCTTAAGTAACTTCTAATTTAAAATTTTTTCGTTTGTTTGACAATTCCAATTGCACGTTCGTAAAAACATCGAGCATTTGAAAAACAGTACAATCAGCTATTGTAAATCTTCTAAAGAAACTGAAAGGTAGAAACCTAGGTTGTGAAAATAACTCGTTTCCAAATGAAAAATACTCAAAAGTTTTACAATATAATTGTATTGAACACTTTTTAATACAACTGTGTACTGGTCTAATTTAATTATGACCCAACACTAACTAATATATATATATATATATATATATATATATATATATATATATATATATAGTGGTCTTTATTATAGTAGAGAGGATTCTCCAAACAAACTTTGAAGTGTTAAAGGTTTCTTAGTGTTTTAGATTATTATACTTTATAACAGTGATTCACAAACTTTTTTCTCTGGGCCACATTTTCTAAATGAAAATTTGCTTTCACCTTACAAAAGGTAAGTCCTAGTGAAAAGATGTAAGCAGCCCTATGGCAAAGAAGGTCTAGAGAGAGGGTTAAACCATGGATTCAAAGTCAGAAGATTATCTTTGATAACTCTCTCCTCCAATTTGCGCACTCTAGTTACCATCTTAATATTTTATATAATGCAAAAATAGCGCTGATAAAATTGGTCAATAATTATTCCTATTGCAAGTAATCTATAATATTTCAAATTTTAAAATCTTTTATTTTTAGCATATGAATTTTTGAAAATTTCTAAATCTTTGATTGTCTTTCAGTCATTCTGTCTCACTTATTCTGCGTTTGGGAAACTGCTGATCCATAACATTGAGAAATCTTTAACATTACAAGATTTGTTTTGACAGTTCTATGCATTCTTTGTATTGGTGAAAATGTTAGAATTTATTCTCTTCTTCTTTGTGCCATGTCCCTTCAGTATGGAGGTGTTCAGGGACTTCCACTTGCCCCTATCCCTTGTTGTTCTCTTGGTATCTCTCCCAATCCTCATTCTACCATCTACTCTCTCATGTCCATCAAGTATGTCTCACATTGCCTTCCCCAGTCTCTCTTTCCCCCTATTCGTTCTGTGAGTATCAGATTCTCCAAACTCTCCTTCCTCATTATGTGTCACAGAAACCGTCCCTTCCTGATGCTAAGTATAAGTTTCTTTTTCATTTTCAACCTCTCCAACAACTTATTGTTTGCTCACATGCTCAGTCCATGGTATCCTCAGCATTCTTCTGTAGAACAACATTTCTGTTGCTTCAAGTCTCTCCTTCATCTTTGAAGAGATCATCCAGCATTTGCTGCCATATAGAAGGATCAATATCGCATAAGTCTGGTACTCTTTTCTTTGTTTTTAACAAAATTTTCCTGTCTTTCAATACTCTGCTTAGCTTTTAAAATGTGTCTTTGGCCATGCCAGTGCGTGTTTGGATCTGTGTCACACTTTCCATCCTTTGTCAGAACACTTCCCAGGTATTTGAATTTCTGTACCTGTTTGATTTTAGTATCCCTGACCTATAGCTGGCATTTTAGAGTCCTCTTTTTTGCTTATGACCATGCATTCAGTTTTCTTGAAGTTTTTGTTTAGTCCTTTCTTCTCACTTTCTCTTGCTGCTTTCTGTAGGAGGTCATGTAAATCTTTAATTGCATGATGAATAAATGCAAAATATGTTATTTATTTTTCCCCCTTTCTTCTCTCCGAACAAGATGTTGAACAGAAAATAATATCTATGTCAATTATTTCAGTTCCTTTTAGCAACAAAAGGCAATACCATTCACTGCCACTCATGTAGTCACACAGGTGATTCTAATTTCTATGCAGGGATGTTCTCTGATTCCTTTCCTGCTGTGTAAAGAAAAGAAATACTGCTGAAATATAATCTCACTTCACTTGACTGAGTAGATGTTCTTATTTCTAAATTACTTGTAAAATAATGCTATTTTACT
This sequence comes from Ascarosepion bandense, assembly GCA_037127315.1. Lineage (NCBI taxonomy): Eukaryota > Metazoa > Mollusca > Cephalopoda > Sepiida > Sepiidae > Ascarosepion > Ascarosepion bandense. The sequence continues at coordinate 1,550,795 of JBBBDQ010001470.1, forward strand.
TGGGGTACTTGAATTCCAAATACCTATTTATATGATCATATTATTGTTAATAATTTGATTAGTTATCATCTAAAATGTAAGTTTGCTGGTTTGTAGAGGTTTACATTTTCATCTTTGTCAGTGAAGGTAAAATATCTCTATGATCTTTGGTTTCCAAGAAGCTAAAGGATAAACTCCAAAGTAATTTTATCAAATGCTTGTGAGGGAGAATTAAAACTATTTTTAAAAACATTAACAAATTTTGTCAGAAGCAGTTCACCAAATTTTATTCTGTTCATTGCAATGTTTTTTTTGGTTTTTTTTTTTTTTTTTTTTTTGCATCTGCATGTTGTATTTGATAAAGAATTACTTTTTTGGTACTGCATGTATTGCTTAAATTTAGGGGTTTAAATAAAAGGATTAACCTTGTAACAAAATATCCACACCTCCAAAGAAAAACTGTTTATTGAGTTTCATAAATTCAGTAGAATTTAGTTTCATACAAACACTAGAATTCAGTCATGGCTGTCAGACAATTTCTGTGAACACATCACCCCCTATATCTTACCACCTAACTCCCCAGACTGTGACCCTCTTGATTATTATTTGTGGAACACAGTGAGAGACCAAAAAACTCCTTATAACTGAAGGTAAGGATTACGGCAGCATTCACCACCAGAAGAGTTGCAGGAGATTCCAAAGTCGTCTGAAGCCAATGACGATTTTATTGAATAAATTTACTTGCTAGTATATAAAGATATTTTTGTGTTAGTTTGGTAAATATATCTGTTAAAATGAGATGTCAGTGTTATTTTCATTTTTGTATAATTAAGATCTCTAGCAATAGCAATTTACACAGGAATATATAATAATTTAAATACAGCCACAATTAATGTTTTTCTTGATTGAATAAGCACAAAAAGTTAGGTTAAATACATTTGATGCAAATAAATTTATACTTTTTACCCCTGCGAAAGAATTGAGGGGATGCTGAAAAATTCTTAGCCAAACCATTTCCTAAAATCAAGAACTTTTCAGCAACTTTTAATATCTGAAATGTGTAAAATCTTTAAAGCAATCTAACTTTCTTACCTGCAAAAAACCTGTATGTCAAAAGAATGGTTCTTGATGCTATCATTTTAACTATCTTCACTCCTCAGCAATGGTTGTTTTAAAAAGCAATGACTAGAATTGTAATAAAATCTAAACATGATGAAAGGAAATTTATACAGTTTTTTTGGTTTTTACTACAAAAATATTAAACACTATTAAAATTAGTTACATGAATAATTTTGTATATTACAACATTCTAAAAACTAATGAATTGTAATATTTATCATTTACCAATTTATAAAGAAATAAATCTGAAAAATGTTTTAATAAATTTATAAACATTTATCAAATTATTTAAATATGCAAACTAACTATGAGGAAATCAGCATTATTTACTATTTCATAAAGTTTGAATCAAGTTTATTAGTGGTAGGATTTGATTTGGTTTGGCCATGTTTAGTTTAGCCAACCATAAAAATGTAAAGTACAAGGTTGATTAGAAAAGTTTAGTAATGTTCTTTGCTTGATACAAGGTTGGTAAGAAGAGTTTAGTTTGTTGAATGTGTGAAGACAGTAATAGATTGAAATTTGATGAGATAATTCTGTATGGGTAAAGCAGGGTACAGTTGCAGTTGTTGATGTCTCTGATGTAACCACTCAGTTACCTGTGTCTCTTTGGGTCAAGTCATTTGAACTAACCAAAGCCTATATCCACTGGGCTATACAGTTTTAAACCTATTTGATTTGAATTGAACTTTTTCATTTCTCTGACAAGTCAAACAGTGTATTTACCATGTTTTGTTTTTAACATTTTGCCATGGTTCCAGTGACTTGACTAAAAGAGTTGTAAGTTCAATACCAGGCTACTGTATTTCAGTAGATGTTCTGTTTTTACTTATTAACAATATATTTAAATACCCTGAGTATATAGTGCAGCCCTGAGTAAAGAAAGTGAATCCTGGAAGACCCTATGTCTGGCAAAAGGGCTCTGCGCCATGCCACACTAGCAGAAGAACAGTCATGGCTGTCAGAAAATGCCTGTGACCACATCACCCCCTTACATCTGGGTGCCTAACACCCCTGATTGGACCCCCCTTGATTATTATGTGTGGTACGCAGTTGAGCGAGAGACAAAGTTCCTTGACCCACCAAAGATGAACTGGAGGGAAGGATTATGGCAGTAGTCACTAACTTAAACAAGGAGACCACTCAGAAGAGTTGCAGGAGATTACAAAGTCTTCTGTAGGCTGCGGTTGAAGCTGATAATGATTTTATTGAATAAATTTTCTCTTTAGTATTTTGAGATATTTTTGTGCAATTTTGATAAATATATCTGTTAAAATGAGATGTCAGTGTAACCATGTATATAATAAAATTGATACATATATGTATATGTATGTTTGTATGCATATGTATATATGATAATATATATATATATAAAATATGTGTATGCATATGGATATATGTGTGTGTTTATATATATATATATATATATATATATATATATATATTAAAAGATGTATGTACTTATGCATATATGCATTTAATAAAATGTGTGTGTATGCATATTTATGTATACATATATATATATATATATATATAATAAAAATATGAGTGTGTATGAACAGATATATAATAAAATACGAGTGTATGAACATAAATATGTAATGAAATATATATCTGTATGCATATTTATATATATATATATATATATATATATAATAAAATGTGTGTGTGCATATATATAATCTTCATGTATGCATATATATGTGTATATTCGGTGTACATATATTTACAGATGTATAAAATGTGTTTGCATATATATAAAATATGTGTGCATGCATATATATCAGATATATAAGTGTGTGTATGTATGCTTATATATATATATATATATATCAAATAATATGTGTATGCTTAAATATACAATAAAAATATATATGTATGTATGTATGCATACATATATAATAAAATATATATATGTAGGCATATATATAACAAAAATGTGTATATGCATAATAAAATATGTATGCATATATATAATAAGATATGTGTGCATGCATATATACAAAATACATGTGTGTATGTACATATAATATGTGTGTATGCATATACAAATATAATAAAATATATGTCTGTATGCATATATATATATATATATATCTATATATATATATATATATCTGTATGCAAATATATATTATATATGTGTGTGTCTACATATATTTAAAATATATGTAGGTATGAATATATAACATATATCTAAACTTATTTATTAATGGAACTTTGTCTGTGTGTGTGTCCATTACCTATAGACTCCGAAACGGCTGAACCGATTTTCTTGAAAATTTACACAGTTGTACAATGAGCGTCAGCGAGTGTTCTTAGATTTTGTATCGAGGTACCCCCGATAAATATCGATAATCGAAAAAATCTGGTTATAGAAGGAGTGGTCCGATTTTAATCAAATTTGATACACTCGTAGACAAAGACATAAGAAAAGATATTCAGAAGTTTCAAGATTGCAGTTCTTACAATAGTGCAGAAAATCGATAATATATATAAAAGGCAAGATGTTTGTGTGTGTGTGTCTGTTTACCTGCCTGTATGTCTGTATTTTTTTTCAGCTCTTCTATTTTAGTTTTTGCTTCGGGTTTGGCTCTTAAGTAGGTATAATTGTAGTTCTTAGTCTCAGCCATGATACCATTTACTCAGAGGACTTATTTAGCCTTCAAAAATCCGGTTTACGACGAAAAATACCTATTTGATATCGATACCAGGAAATCAAAATTTGACTTACATCCATTCATTTTTCTTTCAGTCTACGGTTTTGCTTTAACTGGAAACAACTACTGCTTTTTAGTTTTTCATGCCAACGTCCAAAGAGTCTGAGCTCCAGGACCATGGATTAGTTTTAAAGCTTTCATTACACCCGAGCAACGCCGGGCTATATTGCTAGTATATATATATATATATATATATATATATATATATATATATATATAAAATTAATTATATATGTTTGTGTATGCATATTTTTAATTTGACCCACTTCTCAAAGATCCGCTTTTTTATGTTTTGCCATTGAAATGCTTATTTGGGGAACTAGGTCAGGCAGAAAAAATTTCACCAACACCCCTTTGTGTGTGTGTGTTTTAAGATTAAGTGTATCTTACTCAAGGCTGACTAGTAAAGTAATTATATTGGCCTACAATATTCAATTTTTTGATGATATAGAAGGTGAATCTTCCTAAGAATAACCCATAACTGTTTTTTTTTAACCTTGTTAACGATAGTCTGGCAAAATAGCCTGCTGTATCACTGAATTCTTCCGAAGTATCGAAAATATCCTTGAGTAGGCCTACAAATATTCTTGCGGTAAATAGATCGGCTTGTTTGGAGACGGCGCACACAGATGAATTTTCAGTCCCCACTCCCAACATTATATGGTATTTGTTTTCCATGAAAGGCTCATTATTTTAAACTGATGCTCGATCAACCTTGAAATTCCACTAAATAAAACTGCATTTTCCCTAATGAATGTTCTTCAAAAACCTGGTGATTCATTTGAACATCTCAGTAACAGATATACCAAGTTTCAAACAAAATTTGATGGAGGCACTTTTCTCGAATTTCTCAGCCATCGTAAAGATCACAGAGCCGTTTTAGTATAACGTTACACGTGTAGATAGCAGATAACGCACGCAGTATAGGCTGGTTACTGATTATTGTTAGCAACTTGTGTTAATGCAATTTAACGAGCTTTATCCACATTAGACAATCCAGGACTTTAATCAGTTCCCAAAATTAGTTCAGTTTTGGTAATGCAAAGCTTAAAAAGATTATTATTTAAATTATGTGTTAAATTTTTCTAGACATAAATAGTGTCATGAGAACTGATAGAAAAAAATCAAATCTTGGTTTAGGTTAAAATAGTTATTCAATGAATGAAAAATATTTTATAAAAGGTATGTGTGTGTATGCATAGATATGTTAAAAGTCTTCAACAGACGAATAATTTTACCAATGTTACCTAAGAAGATGAAATCGTTAGTTGTATTACACGAGGATGACAAGTTTTATAAATAGATGACTAGTTGTTTTGTGTTAAGAAGTGTTATGTAGGAAGAAAGTGTCGATACCGGCATGTTAGGTCGAACACTGATCTCCAGGTAACAAATGTACCTTTTGAATGGATTTTGCTACTGGGATTACGTGACCATAAATATTAATATACAAAGCACTCAGACAGAAGTCTGAATGTGTTTCAGTATTCTGTGTGTTCCAATGTTCCACAGAGTCATTGTGTATTATTCGAAGGATTCGTTTAGTTCGAAAGAGATATATGAAGATAACAAAATACCATGACTTGCTAACAGCGAGTTACCAAAAGCCCACTTCAGAATAATGTTATGAAAACCAACGTTATAGAAGAGGCTACATAAATAACATGCACACCAAGTTTTTTTTTTTTTTTTTTTTTTTTTTTTTGTCAAGTTTCTAATAGTTTTGAACCAAAGCTAAGGTTCGAGTGTCAGCCACTAAGTGACTTGAAATTTCTTAATATACATTTCTTATTGAAATTTGATTAATCTGTACTTTGATAATGAATTATTTTTTCAAAAGTCTTCAGTTACACATTAATATTTTCGTAAATAGCACAACAACAGAACAATTTTTATTTTGTTGTTTTTATGCCTATTTCTTGTATCAGGTAGACTGTAAAGATAAGATTTGTGGTGAACAGGAAGTTATCTCTTCAACGACTTAAAACAGAATAACATATTTGTGTTTCTGCGCATGAGAATCGATACAGATCTTCCGGTTAAAAAAACAAGTTAAAAGAAATATACATATATTAAACAGAGAATAAAAAATTATATATATTTGAAAGTGATCCTCTTTTGACTTCCAAAAAGTATAAGTACGATTGATTGTGTTGTGTCTATCCAGAGAACCCAATTTCAGTGCATCCCTCGACCTGGTCAGGCAGACACTATTGGCTTGCCCTCTCATCCTCTCTCTCGTGCTGTTTTCTTTGTCACGCCTTCTTCAAGAATATTTCCTAAAGCCAGACACAAAGAAAACACAGGAAACGAACCTTTAAATGAGCGGTTACATCAAAGACATCGATGACTACAACCTCGCTTCACTCATGCATAATGATCTCGTTAAATTTGAATCTCTTAATGCTTTCACACGTTCAACAAACTAAACACTTACCAACTTTTTACTAGAACAAAGAACATTCTTATACTCTTCTTCTCAACCTTGTACCAAACAAAGAACTTTACTAAACTTTTCTAGTCAACCTTGTACCAAACATATATGAACATTACTCATTTTGTGAAGTACAGAATTGTTAATGTTTATTTAAAAAAATAATATTTTAATACATCGTAAATGTTTCTAACTTTTATAATTTAATTGGAGTAGACTAAACTATCGCCCGGTTCACAAACCACCCACATCTGTTGAACAGGTGAAGAGGCTCATCCCTTGTTTCCTGTTTAGGATGCGGTTTCCGGTTTTCTCTTTTCTAATCTTCTCACTCTTATGTAGCCCCCTGCACATCAGTGGCGTTACCGCCTTGCTTGGGGTGATATGATTAAAAAAAATAAATAAATTTTTATGGTGGACTGAACTAGACAAGGCCAAACCAAATTAAATGCAACCACTTACCGGGTCCACCATGGATTTTTATCTACCTGCTTCATGTGCAGATGGTGCAATGGTTAAAGACTAGGAACGAGAAATCATGGAGCCATTAGGTAGGATCTCCGAGTGTTGAACAAACAGAAATGAGTAGCTGGGTATACTAAAACTATATGTTATCCTGCTTTCACAATTGTAGATTTTTTTTTAATCATATCACCCCGAGCAAGGCGGTAACGCCACTAATGCGCAGGGGGCTACGTAATAGTGAAAAGATTGGAAAAGAGAAAGCCGGAAACCACATCCTAAACAGGGAACAAGGGATGAGCCTCTTCACCTGTTCAATAGACGTGGGTGGAGTATGAACCGGCTGATAGTTTACTCGTTTTTTTGTTCACATAAATGTTTGTGCGGACATAATTACTAGATGATATGTGTATTTTATGTTGTAGTTTTGTTGAATCTATATTTTGGAATACATTTTGATTTCCCTTTCTATGGGTTATTTAATGCCGAAATGTAAATATTTTGAACACAATTTTATGCCTTTGATTAAAAATCTTTTGAACACAGCTGCATGCCTTCAACTAGAGATAAAATGTATTATTTTGTTATAAAATTTGTTGTTGCTAATTTTACTATAAATATATAGTGTTGGCAATTTATATATATATATATATATATATATATATATATATATATAAATTGCTGGTATTTTTGCTCACTATTTTCCTATATTTGGGACTCTAACAGCTACTACCAACCCTTCTCAGAGTGGACACAACAGCAGTTAATAGATGGTTCCATGTTCCTCAAAATCTTCAATCTCCTGAGCTTGCTGCCGGATGTAGTTTATCGTCATACTCAGGACTACTCTATAGAGTTAAATGTTGTGTAGCAATTATCTACAGTTATTATTTGCCACAAAAATCAACATTGAAAACCTCGCATATATTTATCTGTTGTATTATCAGTTGTAGATTGAATCCAAATAAATATTTATAATAATCAGAATTGTGTGAATATAAAAACTTCGAACGGAGTCAGATTATAGGAACAGAATGAGACTAGAAAATCATTGATCATTCAAGCGGACAATATTTCTTTGCACAAATATCAAAGTCTCCTCCTTGCTGTGTCTTTTTCGCCTTTTCCAGAAGTCCAGATACTATCATAGAGAAGGTAACCCAACAAATGACAAATGGATGCTATAGTTTTATTCATTGTTACTATCAAATAATTAAAAAAAAAAACAGGAAGAAGAAGCTTAAAATTTCAAGACCAGAGATTGTTGTAAAACTAATTCGGGATATAAAAAAACTCCCAAATCAGCATTCCACAGCCAAAATCCTAATTGTACATATCAAACTGTTTATATCTTGACATTTTTCTAATTAGATTCTCTGTGAATATGCGTTATTTTGTTAAATGTAGGTTTGGATGAACAAGGTGAATGAATCTGTTGTAAGAATGACTGGGTCGTGAATCATATTAGATAGTCAGTGGCAGCTTGTCTTCCCCGTTTCCCTTACAGCCTTGTGCCAAAAACATGTATTTTTATGTTAAATAAAGACAATCAAAGTGTAATATCTGTTTCAGCAGCAGACAGCCAACCCACGGCTCCAGCCAGCCAGCCAGCTGTCATCACCATCATCATCCACACGGCTCCAGCTCACCGTCGGCCGCCGCATTAGCCAACCATTTTTAACAGGCTTCCAAATCTAGCCAGACATCTTTACCACTAGCAAAAATGTGCGATAAATTGTCCTTTTCAGGATAACACTCTTCAATGACTACAAAAGTGTGCTTTTCAAGACAAGGCTAACTTAACTTCTTAACTTCTACATGAATATACACAGATATATTTGCCTAGTGCACCGTGACCTTATTTTCGTCGATGCATTTTATTTAACAAAAATAAACTTGCAATATATTTGTTACTTAACTTTTTGTTTTGTTTGTTGCTGTTGTCTTCTGTCATTCAATACTTTTGTGGGCCAATATACCACCCGCAACACACACACACACACACACACACACACGTATGTAATTAATGTGGAGAAATTTCTCACTTAGCTGAGCAGTGTTATTTTTTAAAAAATCCTTGAAGAGTGAAGATATCACAATAATGCCTTCACGGCATGACTTTTCCACATTAATTCTATCAACGCTGAAAAAGCACTATTTTTTAAATCGTTTCACCACATGCAAGGCGGTAACGCCACTGATGCGCAGGGGGCTACATAAGAGCAAAAGATTAGATAGAAGGAGAGAAAAGAGAAAGACGAACCAGTTACAAGGGGTGTCAGAGAACGGAGCAAGAGAAAGATGAAAATACAGGTGTGATGACAGTTGCAAAGGTAAAGAGAATGAAAAAGATATATAGGGTGATGTAGCAAGAACTAGATTCAGGTGGTTAAGAGATGGGTATTAACATTGCATTTAAATTCCTGGGGGTTGTAGCCCACAGGAAAGCAAGAATGTGGAAGAGAGAAAAGAAGCTGGTGGAGTAGAATTGTCATCTGCATTTGACTGATTTAACTGTGAATGGATAGGACCCAGTTGCCAGCCTGGTTGCATGAGTAAACTCCCGTGGCAGGGGCACAGAAAATATAGGTAGTGGGGACAGAAAGAAAGAGTAAAAGAAAGAAAGGGAGAAATTAAGGAAAATGCCACAGACAGACAGACAGTGAGAAATAATATTATACACGCCCTTTTCCCTCTGTCCTTCTCTCTCTCTCTCTCTCTCTCTCTCTCTCTCCTTTTCTTTCTCATTATTGTGACATTTAGAATCAAATTTTAATGTTATGAATTATTTGTGCAATTCTTTGTCATAATCGAAAGCTTCACAATATTCAGGAATTGTTCCTTATAAAAATCAACAGTGATTTTCGAAAGAAACTTTTTCAAAATTGAGAGATTGAGGCAACAAAACCTTCTTGCCGAAACGTCACTTCATTTAGTTGTGAATCGTGCTATGCTACGCCAAGCTTAGTAAATATCGAAAACCAAATCGCACCTTGGTGTGAAGAACAGCAACAACTGTTTTCTAGGAAGAGTCGCCTCGAAGGATTGGTGCGATATAATCTTTCGAAAGCATTTCTTCTTTGTCGTACTTGAAAACTGTTTTTTTGTCTTTGAAATGAATTTAACTGCTAAGTTTGTGAATCTGTACTATCATAACATTTTCCGCCTCTCTTGTCAAAATATATGTCTGTCTGATCTGTAAAGTCTTTTACAATTCAGCAGGTAAATGGAGCTAAAATTAGTACTAACTTACCTTGCCCCAAGGAAAATGAATGCGACTACGCGTAAAAATGTATCAGATGGACGGACGCCATATTTATGAAAGTTTTGCGCGTGCAAACAAATGATCTTACAATATGTAAATAATAATTACTAAGAAAGACAGTGTTTTGAGACAAAAGATGCATGCATATGCGAATAGTTTAAGAAAGAAATGGCGAAAATACGCCAAGGTAGAAGCATTGTCGAAAAAGTGGGGATTTAGGTTCATTAGCTCAGTGCTGTTAAGTGTGGTACGTGTACAGTTGCCGATACGCGGAGTTTCCAAGAAAACAAAGAAACAGTAATCACATTCCACGCAACGGGAGGCCGCCGGGATATCTGACTCTTTATTATATATATATATATATATATATATATATATATATATATATACGAGTGGGTACAGAACGAAGAATAAATTTTTCCGTCCAAAACATTCATTTAAAACAGTGCTCGATATATGATGTATAGAGCTGTGAATATTTATTATAAATTGTTTTAGAACATGTACATAATTTTTAATATATGAGAGGACATATATTAAAAAATATATTAAAAAATTATATACATTTTCTAAAACATAATTTATAATAAATATTATATATATATATATATATATATATATATATATATATATATATGAAATTATTTGTTTGAACATTATTTTTGATCGATACTCGTATTTAAGTAGAGATTCTGTTTATAATCAAACAGTATTATATAGTTATTTCTACCGGCTTGATTATTTATATAAATGTATAATACTGTTTGATTATAAACAGAATATCTACTTAAATACGAGAATCGATCAAAAATAATGTTCAAACAAATAATTCCAAATTGTCGGTTGTTTATAACCAGTTTCATTAATCTTCGTTATATATATATATATCTAATCTAAACTTATTTATGAATGGAACTTTGTCTGTGTGTGTGTGTCTGTGCGTGTGTGTGTCCGTTACCTATAGACTACAAAACGGCTGAACCGATTTTCTTGAAAATTTACACAATTGTACTATAAGTGTTCTTAGCTAGGTTTTGTGTCGGGGTACCCACGATAAATATCGAAAATCGATAATCAAAAAAATCGAGTTATAGAAGGAGTAGTCCGATTTTAATCAAATTTGATACACTCATAGACAAAGACATAAGAAACGATATTCAGAAGTTTCAAGGCTGCAGTTCTTACAATAGTGCAGAAAATCGATTATATATATATATATATATATATATATATATATATATATATATAAGGCAAGATGTTTGTGTGTATATCTATTTATCTGTCTGTATGTCTTTATACAAATCCACAATTTTTATCCGATTCTCACCAAACTTCACACAAATATTCTTTAGGCTTAATCTGAGCTCCAGGACCATGGATTAGTTTTAAAGCTTTCATTACATCCGAGCAACGCCGGGCTATACTGCTAATATATATATATATATATATATATATATATATATATATATATATATATAATGGTTACATTTTTCAATTATATATATATATATATATAATGGTTAAATTTCTCAGTTACCCACTCATGCTAAAATTCATTGATATACTAATAATGAATGCAATATAATGAACAGCAAAACAGTGAAATAAAATACGTATGGCAACACTACCATGACAATGTGGTGTGTGACGTTCTGTAGACCACACCTAGGAATACCAAAAGACCATTTTCATGACATATGTTTCTTATTTGTCGTTTAAAAAATTCGCCTGACTGTGAAAAGAAAGGAATAGTCACGTGGACTCGGGTCAATTTTTTAAAATTTTGCATTTTATTTCTTAGATTCATAATCTATCTGTTTAGTAGATTTTAAAATTTCACTGTAAGTCTAACAACACATATGCATGAAGAAGTAGCACAAATATGGTACTGGTCCCTGATTCCTTGAAAAGAATTGTTACGTCACTGGTGATTGGTCTTAGAATTATTTATAAATCATATCCTTATGTTTAGTACAGATAGTCTCAAAATGACCCTGAAATAAAATATATCTAAAAAGAAAAAATAAGGGCAAAGTGTCCTTTATGTTCCAGCTTGATTAGAAAGTTTTGCTCGTCGGTCCCTCGTATAATTTTTAAAAAAAATGAAAAAGATGTCAGTACGCCACATCAGATACACATTGCATCGGCTGGTATGTCAGGAAAGCACGGTAGAGCTTAACATTCGGGGATCATAGAATTTTGCTGAACCAACTTGATCGTTTGCTCTTAAAAAAGTTTTCAAAAATCCAGTTTTGTCTATTATCAGTTAAAATTTAGCCACAAACATTTCAATAACGTGTTCATCAGTCAGTTCAGTGCTATACATTATACACGTTTGGGCGACCATGATTCTTTCGATTCATGACTGTCTAGGCAGAAGATTTTCCCGCAGTAGGTTTTCATTTTTTTCTACGTTAGGCTGGTTGCCAACCATGGCTATAGAATTCGATCTGTCCTGCTATTTAACCCATAGTTGGAAGGAGAATAGATGAATTAATACCGTTTCCAAGGATATTTGTACGTAAGGGAATGCAACGAATTCAACGATTTATCGTTCGACTACTTCATAACAGCCTCACAGATGGCGAAAATCTTGAATTTGAAAGATAATGAAAAACATTTTACGATAACAGAGTTATATTGATCTCTTCGTAAAACTATATGCTCCAGATTAACTTTTATTTTCAAATTATATATTATTTGTTGAAAAATATTAAATAAAAAATTAATTAGTAGTCTATGTTAGGAGTTTAAAATATATTTTCCCTCTACGTCTCTGTTCTTTCAATTTCTCTTCATTTTCTTTGCTTCTTTTGGTTTAGTCTTTTCAGTGCCTGCGTAAGACAATAATCTGCGATCGTCTAGTGGTTTTAGGCGCCCACATAGCCAAGTGGACCTTAAATTACTTTATATAGGCCTAAAGCAGGTATCTTCACTCATTTTCGATAACTAACTTTTAATTGAATTAAAAAGTTTTCTTGAAACTTTTATTTTAACTTTAATTGAAAGCAAAATGATTAAATTTACTATTTCTAGTAAGCAAAATACTCTGTGTATTTCAAACAAAAATTATATTGATTGTAATCTAAATTTTTCAATTTTTTTTAATTTTCAGTTTTTCGGCCATTTTTGAGCGATCGACACATGTGTAAACAAAAGATAATTCTATGTTTTAAAAATCTTGCAAAAATAGAATATACATCTGTGACATATTATTTTTGGAAAATTAGCAAATTTAATGTTACATTAATCTGATTTACGTAACTATTACCTATTTATAGCATGAAATTTAGAATAAAACTATTTCTTAAACACAGAGTTGAACTTTCTGACCTTTCCGCCGTATTTGAAATGTGATAACAGTTTGACATATGCAAGATAAGTGTATGGCGATCGCAAGTGACATTATTGTACAATTTTGTTTCCTGTAAGGAGAAGAAACAGAGAAATACATGATCTTTTAATGTACACATAAAAAACTTCAAATACACAAAAAAGAACTAAAAATTATTTAAAAACACGAAGGCATAATGATTTGTATTAAACTTAGCAATTTTCGATTAGTAAATATAATCTTCACTTAATAAGTTAATAAACTAACGACAAGAAATCTTTGAAGTATTTAAAAAACAAATTTGAAACTTTATAAATTATTATTATAAAAATATAAAAACAATTCTTTTAAAATTTCATTATTAATCGAAAAATATTTTTTCTTCAGACTGTAATGTCCTTAATATATATTATTTATTAAAGCAATTAAAAGCTTAAAGCTTATCAAATTGAATTATGTCATAGTTCTATTGCATTTTTTATTTTACTATTGGGAGCAGATTTTCGGATACTGTTCCAAAATTTGAAATAAAAAGAAAAGATTATTTATATTCCCCAATGAGTCTTGCGCTTAACTAATAAAATTATAGTTTACAACAAATTAAAATCTATTAAAATGCCATGGATTTACGTGGAGAGTGGGTAACAGAAGTCAAAAAAGTATATTTTTAGCAAGATTTTTAAAAATAATTATTTCAAAAATAATTTCATTTCATTTGTGAATGAGTACTGGAAGTTTCATTAAAATCCGACAATTATTTGATTTTTGCGAGAATTTCTAAACTATTGCGTTTGTCACATTATTGCTTTTAGGAGTTAATTTTAGAAGTTAACAAGCGTTTTGGATTATTTCCCTTACACAGAAAACCGCGCTTTCATTTTAACTGAAGTGTGTTTGGTCGCTATACTTAGCGTTTTTAACAGCTTCTGGCTGTCATTAAATCATTCGTCACTTTCGATAAAACTGATATAAGAGGACTACCGTAGTTAAGAAAAGCTTTTATCATATATTTCAGGCAGTAAGCAAATACAACTTATTTAAAATCAGATAAAGGTAAGTTCCAATTTAAAAAGAATTACTTATATAACGTGTCAGCGAGGTATACTTTATTTTTGCAAGATTTTATCATATATTTGCAAGCTTTTATCATATATTTCAGGCAGTAAGCAAATACAACTTATTTAAAATAAGATAAAGGTAGGTCCAATTTAAAAAGAATTACTTATATAACGTGTCAGCGAGGTATACTTCATTTTTGCAAGATTTTCAAAACAGAAATTTGGCTACTGTTTACGAAATGTGTCGATCAATTAAAAATGGCGGTAAATCAATTAATTTTTTTTAACCAGAAAAACTTGAGATTCCAATAAATATAATTTCGGTTTAAAATATACCAGTGCATTTTGCTTACTGGAATTAATAAATTTAATATCTTGGCTTTATTTTAAAGCTTGAAGATAACTTATTTATTTTTAAAATTTCAATTTAAATTTAGGTATCGAAAATAATTGAAGGTACCTATAATAATGGTTTAGTGATACAAGCTTAACTAATTAGCCCATAGTTGGGGAAGAAGAGGCGGATTCATATCTTTCCCAAGGGTATTTGCGCGTAAGAGAATATAATGTACCAAACAGGAATTGTAACTCGGCTCCCTGATTAACAATTCCGTCTCATTATCCTAGCCGCACACACAAAGTTAGAGCACCTGGTATTTCCAAACGGTCACCCATCTAGATACCAACCCACCTCGACGTTGGTTGCTTAACTTCACTTATCGTACGGGAAACGTTGTTTCAACATGATGTGGCCGTAAACTTCAGACGTTGCGTTCGTAAACACAAAACGCAAGCCACCTAATTATGCAGTGCACGTGCAGCCGCCATGCTTATGCATATGTTAACACATTTCCCTGGTCAGCTGTTGGGTTAACTAAGTCATCTGCGTACAACATTTCTAGTATTTATTTATCATAGCAACGCTACCCTTTAAACTTTTCAGACTACTGTAGAGATTAGAGAGTGGCGTTTTTTTTGTAAAATCAGCTCTAAGCGTGAAGAATATTTCAAAGCTTAACCCAAGTTAGTCAATCCCCACTGGTAATATAGACAAGTTGTTAGTTGTGCTCGACACAAATAAGGCCATCTGCCAGCGATATCCAAAATTGCTCAGATAACAAAACAAATATTTCCTTGAAAATAATACTGCGATTCTCCATCCGAATGAGAACTAGAAACTCTTCCAGTATTTATTATTATGATTTTCTTATTGTATCTTCTTCTTCTATGTGCCATGTCACTTCCGGACGTTGGCAATCATGACTCTCTTTGCAATCTTTCCTAAACCCTGTTCTGACATCCATTTACACAAGCTCGCTTTGTAGGTTATGAGATGTTTTCCTCTGTTTCACTCGCCTTCAATCTCTCACGTGAGAATCAAATTTTTAACGCCCTCTTTCCTCATTATGTACCCTAGAAATTCCACCTCTCTCTTTCTGATGTTAAATATAAGTGTCCATTTTATTTCCAAGTAACTTTGAAATAAAATGTAAATAGCGACAACAAAATTGATTCTAGGAGGGGTGCTGTGTTTTTAATGGTTAGATGTTCGGAACGAGAAATCTGCGAGCCGAGTTCGAATTTCAATCGAAATCATTATATTCACTTTCGCACAACTACCCTTGGGAAAGTGGAGCTATATTCCTTAGTTCACCACCCCTGATCTTTACAATTGGGACCCGCCAGGTCACATACAGTCGAATACATCGCCTCCATTCACTTCGTTTTCTTATAGTGAAGAGTAAATTCCATTCGGACAGCTTCTTTCTAAGAACTGTCGTTTTGTGGAATAGTCTCCCGGCAGGATGTTTTCCCAATCTTGACCTCTCCAAGTCTAGGGTTAAGCGTTATCTTTCCTATATAACCTCATGAACTTCACTTCTTACCCTTTCTTACGCTCATACAACACCATACAGTAACCTTCTATCTCGATCTTGGTTAGGACTTACACTTGGGAATATCGAGTATCGTAAGCTTAAATATACGGGTAACGGATCGGAATGGGAAATCGGATATCCAAATTCGAATTACAATCAAGTTCATAACATTCACTTACATACAAATACCTTTGGAAAAGGCATGGATTCATCTCTCCCCAGCGGCTTTGAGTAATTAACATGAAAGACTGGAAATCTACGGACACCTGATGATGACCAGAGTGTACTTGGTCCAAACGTTGTGTCTATTATAGCACCTATTCTCAACCAAGGTGAGAACAAATGTTCGAAATAATTCCAAGATTATTGAAAATTACTCATCTCAGAAATAAATACAAAATGTAGTTTGGATTGTCAACTAGTCTAAGAGAATGAAAATGGCACACGAGATTCTTATAGAAGCTAAATGGAAAACAAAAACAAACTTGCGATTTCAGCATCATGTAACATGTGACCTACAGTGCATCAGTAGATGAGGAAGTGCGCATTGCAAGGCAAAAGTAATTGACCACACACACACACACACACACACACACACACACACACACACACATATATATATATATATATATATTGCTTCTAATGAGGGGACCGAATGATTACAAGATTAAAAGATTTTTGTCATTAGAATTTTGAAGTTTGAGTGTGAATATAACATTAATCAGGTAAGTGACAAATTTTGTATTTGTATATATATATATATATATATATATATATATACACATATATACACAATATATATATATACACATATATACACAATATATATATATACACAATATATATATATATATACACATATATACACAATATATATATATATACACATATATACACAATATATATATATACACAATATATATAGATACACAATATATATATATACACTATATATATATATATACACTATATATATATATATATATATATATATATTTAGTATATAGAGGCAGCAAGTAATTTTCTAAACATATGCTAATAAATATAAGAGACAATGAGTGTCTATTATGTTTAATCATGAGCCGTTCTAAACGTTGTATTTTTGCTTTAATTTCAGTTGAAATTAAAGACAAAAATTCTCCAACATTTGGATAATTATTTATTGGTTTTCTTCTAAGCTTTCGGCTCACATGAGCCATCTTCAGAGAGGTTGTTTAAACTGAAACATTATAAAATCCACCATCACCGACGATTTTATTTTGTGTTGACATAAAACTCCGCTTGGCAACGGCAATAGTTACCAAAAATAATAAACGCAGTTCTTAAGTTTGCGATGCGGTTTTATGACGTCACACCGCG
The DNA here is from genome assembly GCA_037127315.1 of Ascarosepion bandense. NCBI lineage: Eukaryota > Metazoa > Mollusca > Cephalopoda > Sepiida > Sepiidae > Ascarosepion > Ascarosepion bandense. The sequence continues at coordinate 1,568,402 of JBBBDQ010001470.1, forward strand.
GGATAGCGCGAAATGACAACAAAACCATGTAGTCAAATGCAATGTAATATGTTATTTCCTGTTTTAAAGTTGATTTTATTGAGTGTTGGTTGTTTTGATTTGATGTACATGGCCTCCAATATCTGCAGATTCCTCTTACAGTGTGTATGAGTAAGGATCACCGTATTGTTGACCAAAATCTGTCTGATATTACCTACATGTTTATGTTTTTCAGAGAAATGTTGTTTAATAGTACTCTGATCAGAAAGATGACATGTAAGTCTACGGGAGAGCGTGGTTGTAGTAAAACCAATATCAATATTATATATATATATATATATATATATATATATATATACGAACTGCGTCTGGTATTCTGTGGCTGTTATCGTTGCATAGCAATGTTTTATGTCAATACAAGATAGTATCATCTTTGATGGTGGATGTCTTTATGTTAACATCCCTGCAAACTCTCTGAATATGACTCATGTGAGCCGAAAGCTCATAACCAGCATAATAAATCCAAATGTTGGAGAGTTTTTGTCTTTATTTTCACCTGAAATTGAAGTCAAAATACGATGTTTAGAACGACTCATGATGAAACATAATAGACATTCATTGTCTGTTATATTTAACAATATATGTTTAGAAAGTTATCTGCTGCCTCGATACACTATATATATATATATATATATATATATATATATATATATATATATATATATAAAGTTTCTTTTAAAACAAGTGACAAAGTACTGCGGGTAAGTTTTTTTTTTTAATTTTTCTCGTGTTCTTATAATATTTCTCTTTTCTGGAAATTGCCCAAATGTTTTGTATGCGCAAGCGCTTTCGGTTATTAATTTAGCCATTATGATTTTAGTTTTTTTACTTTTAACTAAATGTATGATTTTTATGTATGTATCTAGAGTTATATGAATGTTTTTATTTTATAATATTTTATTCTACCTAAACCTCATCACTTACGTATCCCAGGAGAATAGGCTATCGACGAGAGGGTCGTTGATGCTTCTGTAACTTACTTTGTTATAGGTAGATGTATTGACCAAACGCAAACCACTTTATACTCTGAGCGAGATAGACTGTTTTCAATCTAAATCTATAAAACCCAATCTGTCCTGCTATTTAATCCATAGCTGGAGGGAGAAGGTTGTAAGTGAATGCAACGAATTCAACTGGAATTTGAACTCGGTTCTTCGATTTCTCATTCAGAGCCGATATCCATCGTACCATAAGTCACATCCACAATATTGTATTAGGTCCCATTTAAGTACACAGAAACTCCATCTGCAGTAACATATAGACAAAACAAATATAATATCTTTATCGACATATAAAAAGAAGCGTTATTAATATAAAAAAAAGAAAAGAAAAGGTAATACTCCATAAAATTAACATTAAACATTGACCGTGTTTAAAATTTAAAATACATATGGGGAAGAGTGCTCAATATCGAAGATAGATTGTCTATATGTATAGACAGTGAGGCCATAGGAATCAACACTACATATTCTCTGAGATTTTCACATATCAATACATCTTCAGACCAACTTTGGTTTAGACTTTCTTTGTCTCTCTCTCTTACTCTCTCGCTCATAGTGCGATAGAAAAATTGTCATCTAAATGACGCCAAAATGAAAATAACACTGACGACTCATTTTAATTGATTTACCAAAATTACACAAAAATATCTTGAAATACCAAAGAGGAGATTTATTAAATTAAATCGCCATTGGCTTCAATCACTACCTCCAGACGACTTGGAATCTCCTACAACTCTTTTGGACGGTCTCTTTGTTTAAGTTAGTGAATGTTGCTATAATCCTTGCCTTCAGTTGATCTTTGACGTTACAAGGAGTTTTGTTGGTCTCTCGCTCAACTGTGCCCACACATAAGCCTGGGGAGTTGGGTGACCAGATGTAAAGGGTGATGTGGTTGCAGAAATTGTCTGATAGTCATGACTGGGTTCTTCTGCTTGTGTAGCATGGTGCAGATTCCTGTTGCCAGACATAGGATCTTCGAGTAGCCATCCTCTTGACCCAGGGCAATACTACCTTAAGGCATTTAATGTAGACCCCCACCTACAAATTTGGGAGTTCATTTGTTATCAGAACGATCATAGTGAGTTTTCTCATCTTCAAAATCACTATGACATTCATCCAACTCTTTCCGAATCCTCTGCACTGTCCTCGTATTGACACCCAAACACCCTGAACTGTTCGTATTGTAGCTATTGTGCCGTATCCAAATTTCTCGCAGAGTGAACTGTGTTATGGTGCTTTTTTTCTCACAGACGGTACCCAGCTGGCCCTACTATAGTACAGTCAAGAAAATAAAAAACAAAGTGCCCGATGCGCAAAATTAAAACTATAAAATTGCAACCCTCTAAAAACATTAGCATCTACGCATCGCTCATTCAGTATCACTGGTGGAACTCGAGCCGGGATTTCCGTATACGTAACTGCTTTTGTGTCATCCCGTGACGACATTGAGGTGGTACTGAAGGCGCTTGAACGGTACGAATAGGTCACAGTGGCCAAGATTAACCGCGACAAGTCTTCCGGCTTGTGGTTAGGTGCTTGGAAGGGTGCTACCCTCCCGGGGCCCTTCAGTTGGATGGACAGCCCTATTCTTATTCTTGCAGTGTGGCTTGGGCCCGACCTCCAGCTGGAGAAAAATTGGTCAGAAATACAGGCAAAGGTCGGCGCGTCGGTCGAGATTTGGCGTCAAAGGAATTTGTCCTTAAAGGGTTTGGCTGAGGCGTGTGCTACATACGCCTTTCCCATTATCCTTTAGCGGCTGTCTGTACTTCCACTTTGTGAGCGGCTTGAGAAGGCGATCAAGCGTTTGCTATTCTCCCTTCTGTGGAGAGGACACAAACATCACGTCGACAAAAGTGTCTGTGTCCAACGTCCGTGTCATGGGGGTTTGAGAATGCTGCATTTGACGAGCCACAAGCTCACCTCAAGAGTGATTTTTCTCAGATGTGCGTTGATGGAAGACTCATTGCTAGCGAGGATAGTGAGGGACATGTTCCCTAGCCTTAGTATTACTCTTTCCATCTCGATGCGGTGCCGTAAGCCTCGAGAGCGATCGAGTTTTCTTCTCGAATGTTTGGCGGCCTTGACGGCTATTCCTCGGTCCAGCAACCTTTCACAGCCTAGGAGAATCTTCTATCGGGGATTAGTGGTGGGTGTCGTGAAGGATCCACTACACGAAGTGCTCGACCTGTCGGAGGATTAGTATTGCTCCTTTTGGACTTGGGCGCCAGGGGCGGACTATCTCAGTAATTTTGAGTTTTCGCTTACCTGGCGATTAGCTCAGAATCGGTTGTTTCTCAATGACATGGCTTTCATATGGGGCCTGGCGGATTTGCCAGATTGTGAACCCTGCAGCCTTGGTTTAAAGGAGGCGTCTGCGCACGCCTTCTACCATTGTTCGCGGGTTCGCCCTCTATGGGACCGTGTCGGCGAGTTGGCTGCTCGTAGCGCGCCAGATGAAGCGGATGGTGGGGTGAAGCGGATGGTGGGGTGAAGCGGATGGTGGGGTGAAGCGGATGGTGTTTTTGGTCGCTGCTGGCCACGGCTCGAATGGTGATATGGACAACGCGAGTGGAGGAAGTCTTGCGAGGTCAGCGTCTTTCACATCCGATATTTTGAGCATCAGCTCAAAATGAAGATCAGAACTGATTGGAAACGTTTGACTTCGACAGGTTTCAGCAAAAGGTGGGTGTCTGTGGCGAGCCTGGTTCGCGTGAATGGGGCTTGCCTTGATTTTCTCTTTTAGATCTCCTTAGTTGCATCGGGGTGGATTCCTTTCGAACCCTTCCCCGGTTAAAGTAGCTACTTTTGTGTACCTAGTTAATGTGAGTAAGTGCTGTTCCCGGCTTCCTCTTTTGTAGTGATCCAGGTCGAGATTCCTGTCGTCCCCAGTTTTTTTAGATCCCGTATTTCATCTCGTCTGGGTCAGAATTTTGATTTTCCCATGCGTCGTTATTTTTCCACTCCCCACTCCCTTTAGAAAAGAGTGCCTCTTGATTTTGTCGTAAAGGCAGAATACAGCGGCCTCTTTATTTTGTGGGATGGACTGGTCCTATTAACAGTAATTGCATTTCAAATTAAAAAACATTTAGTTTGGGATTTTGTCTCATGTAACCCCACCCTTTACATTTAATGTATAAATTTTTACATATTTTCTATTTATATTGTACTAGCAGTATAGCCCGGCGTTGCTCGGGTGTAATGAAAGCTTTAAAACTAATCCATGGTTCTGGAGCTCAGACTCTTTGGACGTTGGCACGAAAGACTAAAAAGCAATAGTTGCTTCCACTTAAAGCGAAACCGTAGACGGAAAGAAAAATGAATGGATGTAAGTCAAATTTTGATTTCCTCGTATCGATATCAAATAAGTTTTTTTCGTCGTAAACTGAATTTTGAAGGCTAAATAAGTCCTCTGAGTAAATGGTATCATGGCTGAGACTAAGAACTACAATTATACCTACTTAGAGCCAAACCCGAAGCAAAAACTAAAATAAAAGGGTTGAAAAAAAATACAGTCATACAGGCAGATAAACAGACACACACAAACATCTTGCCTTTTATATATATATATATATTATTGATTTTCTGCACTATTGTAAGAACTTCAACCTTGAAACTTCTGAATATCATTTCTTATGTCTTTGTCTATGAGTGTATCAAATTTGATTAAAATTGGACCACTCTTTGTATAACACGATTTTTTCGATTATCGATTTTCGATATTAATCGGGGGTACCTCAACACAAAACCTAGCTAAGAAAATTCGCAGACGCTTATAGTACAACTGTGTAAATTTTCAAGAAAATCGGTTCACACACACACACACACACACACACACACACACACACACACACACTGACAAAGCTCCATTTATAAATAAGTTCAGATAAAGAAATTTTTATTCACGTGGGGATTCTTTTGTAGGCTCCCTGAGCGGATGCGGCGTTTTGGTACGTGTAGGATTGATTGACGAGGGATATGTTCTTATAGTGAATGGGAAATTGTAAAGAACGCGTGGGTCATGAGTCTGGTTAGCTAGGTATAGGATAGTTATTGTTGATCAACCTCAGTTCCCCTCCCCCCAATATTGGCCTTGTGCCCAAATTGTAATTTTGTTACAATAAATATCGGCCTCAGCTAAAAGTGGGTAAATGTGGCAAGCCTGGTTCGCGTGAACGGGGCTAACCTGGATTTTCTCTTTTAGGTTTGCTATTTGCATCGGGGTGGATTTCTTTGGCACCCTCCATGGTTTAGGTAGCTGTTTCTTGTGTACCTAGTTAATGTGAATGAATGGGTTCCTAGCCTGTTGCTGGCCTCCTCTTTTGTTATGATCCAAGTCAAAATTCCCAATCTCCCCAGTTTGTTTTTGGTCCCATTTTATCTGGACTGGGCCAGTCTTTGATTTTTCCATTCCTTATTTATTTTATCCACCCCTACTCCTTTAGCGAGTGTGCTACTTGATTTTGCCGTTTGGCGGAATACAGCAGCCACTCTTTTTTGTGGGATGGACGGGTATTACTAACATTTGTTTATTTTAGTATGAAAATTTTGTTGTATTTTTAGTTCTTTTTGGGTATTTCATTCCTCTCCCCTCATTTGATTTTTATTAAATTTTTAAAATATATCTTATATTATTGTATATAGTAGCAATTTTTAATGTCATGGGTTTGTTTCCACCTTTTTTAGGTCCCCCTTGTAAATATGTGGTATTGTTGGTGCGTGCAGGATTGGGAGGTGATGGATGGGTTCTTGTGGTGAATGGGAAAATTGTTAATGATTTATATGGTCGTGATAATGTTTAGCTAGGTATAGGATAGTTAATGAGTACTTTTCGGCATTGAGCCACAATTTTTGTATTTTTACGAAAATAGTGTATACAAACCAAGCATTCAGTTAAAAGAAAAAATAGTCACCCCTCTTACAAACTGCATATTCACATGCTACCTTTAGTAATTGCTAATATGAAGCTGATGGTGAAGCAGGGAATTTTAGGACATGTTCTCCTTAGGGGCAATGATTAGTTCCCGTTCATTATTGTTTTATGAAAACCGAATGGAGATTTAAGGATATGTAGGAATTACAAAATACCATAAAATGATAAATCACAAAATATGATTCGTTCCCTATTCTTACCATTGAAACTGCTATTCAAGAGTTATCGGGCATCAAATACTTTGCAAAGATTGACCTCAAGTCTACCTGTAACCAGATAAAAATCGACAAAAATATTTACTGAGGTCACTACGATTAACTCTTTAATCGGCTTATTCGGATGGAAGCGTATGCCTTGTGTCAAAACAGCAAGTGCTATCTTTAAGAAGCATCGATAATGATGTTAAGAATATGATCGCCTATCAAAACGATATATGTATTGGTGCTACCAGTAGAGAAGGGCTAAAACAAAAACGGATTATGTTTTAAACAAGTTAATACTAGGATGACCATAAACAAGGATAAATTTGTGTTAAATTGCAGCACAATAATAAATCTGAGATAGTAAATTTCCAAAGATGAAATCTCACCAGACACAGATTTGAATAATAAAAAAAAGTAGAAGTATCTACACCTACAAAAAAAAAAAAAAAAAAAAAGAATTGGAATTTTTTAGGCTTAGCCAATTTTTACTGCAGATTTTTTCCGAAGTATAGTGAAAATGATAAAACTCTTTGTAGAGTTACGAAAAAAGAACAAATTTAAATGAAATCAATGGCAAAATACGTATTTGAAAACTTAAAGAAAGACTTGGGCCCAAAAATCGTTGTTAAAATTTTCTACCCTAAAAAGGAAGTCATAACTATAGACTATTGAGTATATTGAGTATGTCATATCAGCGATTTTGTGTAAAGGTCTTCCTATCTAGACGATTAACGTCAGCTGAGGCTAATTGTTCAAATATTGAAAAGGAAGCCTTAGCAACTAATAAAGTGAGCATGTGAATGTGCAGTTTGCAAGACTCAAAGTAAGAGGGGGGGTTACACGATTGAATTAACTTTTTTCTACGCAAGTAGATACTGGGAGTGATGTCACCCTAATTTCAATAATCAGGGTGACGTCACCGAAATCTGTATGGAGTACAGTGAGAGTTCGCCAATTTTTATCAGGCAAGAAGTTTCAACTTAAATCTGAACATCACCCTTTAGAGTTTATTCTTAACCTCAGAAAAGAGTTACCTAAAGTTACATCTAGAATTTTAAGATGGTCCATGAAGTTCATGGCCTTTGACATCGTCACCGAATATGTGAAAGAAAATAATCGATGCTCTATTAAGACTAAAATTTAACAATGAATCATTCGAAAAATCAAACATTTCAAAAGATAAAATATTGAACTGGATTGAAATTGTTCTCAAATCGTCTTGCTTTTGAAAATTTACACGATCCGGTAATAAGCAAGATTGCATGTAGAATAAAAATAAACAAATGGCGTGATCATTCTAGGCAAGAGAGATCATATAAAGAGATAAGTCTCAGGTTAACTATAGAGAAGGTTTTTATAGATAATAGAGACATTTTAATACCACCCGAGAAATTAAGAAAAGGCGTAATAAAAATGTACACGATGATGTTCATTGTGGATTAATAGCAACACAGAGACGAATAAAATTGAAATCGTAGAAGCCTGGGTATTTGCGTGATGTAGAAAAATATGTATTAAAAAGCCCCCAAATGTAGGGAAATATTTTTTTCTTTTTTACTGAACCACGATACATTCATGGCTTAAAGAAACAGTCATGGACTCGCGTTCATATTGATCATGCGCATGCTAAAGGCATTACATTTTAGTACATTTTTGGCAATTTTTTGAAAATCAAAATTTGTTTTGCTTGCCTCATAAGTCTAACCCTAAGAACGAAAAATGACTAAAAATCAGGGCGTTATTCCCATTTCATAAATTCGGATGATATTCGAGGTACTAACAAGTAATTTTTTTTACAAAAAAAAAGTTGTCTTGTTTATCGGGATAAACGCGAATGTAGACTCTATACTTAGAAATAACGCACCCAAGTCGCTCACATTTAGAGTGATCGCAAAGGTCAACGCAGCTGGAGTGCAATGGAATGGTTTAGATCTGGGAGAATTTGGCGTGAATTTTAGTAAATATAAATTCTGTTTATTTTAGGGAGAATTAATGGAAAAGATCTTAAAACTATACAACTTGTATATGTGGGGAAAAAGTGTAAGGGAACAGCCCAAAAAAAAAAAAAAAAAAAAAAGAGGGCATTTAAAATTAAAACAAAATAAATTCGGTATCATATTAGGTCTAAAAAATATTCATTTTTATCTTATAAAAATGAATATAGAGGCCCTTTAAAATTTCGCCTTTGACTTTAGCCCAACGTTTAATACCTTATTTAGCTCCTCGTTTCCACTGACTATTTTGCGCCGAACCGTATTTTTTTTCTTCTCTTCAGTATTCTTTCTTCTTCGGCAGGATTTTGATTTTTCTTTTTAATTTTCATCCCCTTATACATACACGCTAAACTCACACACAAGGACAAAATATATGCAATTATAAATAGTCATAAACTTTATAAAAAAAATTAAAAAAAGATATGTGTGTGGGTGTGTATACGTGACTGTTTTTGACAGAAAAATTCACATCGACCTTTGAGATCATAATTGTTTAAAAATATATAGACTAACTTAAAATTATCATGAGGTACAGAAAAACTGGTGTAATATAAGCTAACACTTGGAAGCTTAAACTTACAACTTAAATTGTTTTGCAATAATAAGAATTAAATCAGAATTTACAATGGAAGGATGTGCATACTGGTCGTCAAAAACTGGGTATCGCAAATTTCAGAACAGCCTTTTTTTTTCGTTGAAGTCATTTTCTTTTCATAGATGACGTCACTTTCATTTACTGTCTTATAATTTACTAGATCCGGTAATAAGCAAGATTGCATGTAGAATAAAAAATAAACAAATGGCGTGATCGTTCTAAGCAAGAGAGATCATATAAAAAGATAAGGCTTAAGTTAATTATAGAGAAGAGTTTTATATGCAATAGAGACATTTTAATACCACCCGAGATATTAAGAAAAGGTATAATAAAAATGTTCACGATGGTGTGCATTTTGGAATAATAGCAACACAGAGACGATTAAACTTTAGGGTGACACTTCTTCCATGTGCTGTGTCTTTTAGGGTGTGAGCGATCATGGCTCTCCACAATTTCCTGTCTTTCGTAACTATAAGCAATCATTCCTGCCCATCCCTGTGCTCTCACATTTACACAAGCTCATCACTCAATGTTTTTTGCACCTTTTGTCTTTAATATGTCTCATGAATGTCAAATTTTTCAAGGACTCTTTTTTCATTGTGTGTCCCAGAAGTTTCAACCCCGTTCTGATCCTAAGCATAAATGTACTTTTTGTTCCAATTTTCCTTAAAACTTCGTAGTGACTAACATGTTCTTTCCATTGTATTCTCAGCATCCTTCTGTAAAACCACATCACTGTTGCGTTGTCTCCTCTTCATCTGTGAGGATGTTCAACATTTATTGCCATACTAGCAGTATAGCCCGGCGTTGCTCGGGTGTAATGAAAGATTTAGAACTAATCCATGGTCCTGGAACTCAGACTCTTTGGACGTTGTCACGAAAGACTAAAAAGCAATAGTTGCTTCCACTTAAAGCGAAACCGTAGACTGAAAGAAAAATGAATGGATGTCAGTCAAATTTTGATTTCCTCGTATCGATATCAAATGTTTTTTTCGTCGTAAACTGAATTTTGAAGGCTAAATAAGTCCTCTGAGTAAATGGTATCATGGCTGAGACTAAGAACTACAATTATACCTACTTAGAGCCAAACCCGAAGCAAAAACTAAAATAAAAGGGTTGAAAAAAATACAGACATACAGGCAGATAAACAGACACACAATCAAAAATCTCGCCTTTTATATATATATATATATATATATATATATATATATATATATATTATCGATTTTCTGACTACTGTAAGAACTGCAACCTTGAAACTTCTGAATATCGTTTCTTATGTCTTTGCCTATGAGTGTGTCAAATTTGATTAAAATCGGAACACTCCTTCTATAACCAGATTTTTTCAATTATCGATTTTCGATATTTATCGGGGGTACCTCAACACAAAACCAAACTAAGAACACTCGCAGACTCTTATAGTACAACTGTGTAAATTTTCAAGAAAATCGGTTCAGCCGTTTCGGAGTCTATAGGTAACGGACACACACACACACACACACACACACACACACACACACACACACACACACACAAAGTTCCATTTATAAATAAGTTTAGATAGGAAGATTCAAGGCTGATGCAAGTGTCTCGTACCCACCTCTAAAGCTATGAAACGAGCCCCCATTCAACTACATCTACAGTTTTTCATTAGATAGTATTCATATAAAATACAGATTTTATTGTAACCCAATTATGTAGAATAATGGATCATATGCAATATGAGTAAAAATTCAACTAGAAAAATTGAAAATACATACAGTGTATCTAAATACAAATTAGGAATATGTCAATAAATCATTCAAGTCCTAAATAAATCAATAATATTTTGCAACAATTTTTATCATCAGCTTGAGATTTTTCTTGTTAAAAAGTTAAATAATAAGCACATTCAGTATTACGGATTTAAAAAAATATATTGAATTTTATATGGTGTTTTTTTTTCGAGACTTACCATAAATAAAGCAAATTCTCGGATTAGGACACAAAAAAGACCTCAGAATGACGTCAAAATCTGCAAAAATGTTTCATCCGTCAATAGTCAGTTGTGCTTAGTTTAATTTCTAACATAAATGAAGATGTGCGTTGTGGTGTAATGGATATCGGTTCAGTCGAATTCATTTTATTCATTTACGCACTAATACCCTTGGGAAAGGTATTAATTCCTCTCTTCCCCATCCAGCTATGGGTTTAATAGCAGGACAGACTGGGTTTATAGCCTTGGTTGATAACCGCTCAACCACAGAAAGTAATGAATGACTAGGCAAATTTTTTCCCACCTACTGCGGGAAAAACTTTCTGCCTAGTAAGTCATGTCTCTTTCGAGTCATGATCCCCCACATATCACGTATGGCAATTAACTGACTGATATAAATGTAGGTAGAAAAATGCAAAGGTTGATAAGATAACGAGTGTCATGAAACACTACCGGGGGCCCAAATAAATCTTGGTCGGAGGGAGGGTACGCACTAGCCCTGGGAATATTGATATTACATAGCAGTTCAGCGTTCTTTTCTTTTTTTCTAACGAAAATTTTCTGTTTCTTAATAATTTGTTTTGTTTCTGGAAGGTACTTTTTGCCCTATTTTAATGTGCTTTCATATTTTCTAATGTCTATATGACACTTCCCAGATAAATATCTCCAGTTTGAAGTTCGCATCTTGAGCTATTTCGACATATTCCAAAATAAACAGAATCGTAGGATTATACTTGATTTAATTGATTTAATTTATAGAAAAAAATTAATGTCAAGAAAAAAGTGGCGCCTAATATTTTACACCATTGAAGTCGTAGAGTACGCTGATGCCAAGAAAAAAAGTTATTTTGAACTGAGAGAGAGAGAGAGAGAGAGAGAGAGAGAGAGAGAGAGAGAGAGAGAGAATGAAAAAGAGATGATGTGTAAAGAGAGAAGAAAGGATAAAGAACATTGACGAGGGTTAGGGTAAATGAGAAAATAAAAACAGGTTGTGTGTGTGTGTGTTTGTGTGTGTGTGTGTGTGTGAGAGAGAGAGAGAGAGAGATAGATAGATAGATAGATAGATAGATAGACAGACAGACAGCCACACATACGCGCCCACAAGGCGTGAAGAAAGAAGAAGGCAACAAGAACAGCGATGTGAGTGAGGGTAAATGAGAAAATCCAAGCAGATTAAGAGAGTGGAGGGTAGAAAGAGAAAGTGTAAAGAGAACTGCTTTCAAATAAAATGGAATATTTCGGTTACTACATTATTTATTCGTGAGGGACAACTCAGTGTGACTTATTACTATATGGCTGAGTGGTTTGACTATGAGATCTGGTTTCGATCGATTAGTCAAGAAGGTAACTCCTTGATAATATCGGAGAAATCATAGTACGAGTTGACCTTTTGAGCGAAATTCATCGGAAGCTCGCGATGGTTGCGCTAGAATGAAGTTAAGATGAAACATGTTTCATTAAATAAATAACATAGCGAAACTGTGTCTATTTATTTTTTATAATAATCCTTTCTAGTTCTCTGATTATTTTCTTGTTATTAAGTTGAAATTCATCAAGGAAGTCGCAGTAGGTTTTTTTTTATTTATTTATTTATTATTATTATTATTATTATTATTATTATTATTATTATTATTATTATCATGTCATTTTTCATCATATTTCGATTTCTGCATTGGTCTCACTACCAACCAAGTCTGCGGGGAGACCTAAGGCAGGTAGTGGCGTGTTGTTATGACTCCATTTCATGTTTTTCTATCCTCCCTATCATCCCCAGCATTACATAGATAACGTTTTCCTTACTGTGTGGGCTGTACTTAATAATACAATTTTTTGTATATCTCTTAAGCTGGGGTTTCCAGGGATTCTTTCAATGTGTTGTTTTGTTCCATTTTTTATCATTCCAAGTGCACCTACTATCACTGGCACAACTCTTGTTTTCAATTTCCACATTTTTTCTATTTCAATTTCCAGGTCTTTATATTTTGACAGTTTTTCAAATTCCTTGATTGCTATGTTACAATCCGCTGGACAAGCCATATCAATTAATAGACAAGTTTTCTCCTTCTGGTTTTTAACAATAATGTCTGGCCTGTTTGCTTCAATTTTTCTGTCTGTGTAGATGGTGTAATCCCATAGAATGGTTACATCTTCTATTTCTGTAACCGGTGCTGGATGATGTTCATACCAGTGTTTGTTTACAGCTTTTCCATAATGTTTGCACATTGCCCAGTGTAAATATTGCCCAACTCTATCGTGGCGATTTTTATATTCGTTTGGGGCAAGCACAGAACAGCCTGAGATTAGGTGGTCTATTGTTTCTTGGTGTTTATCACAAAACCTGCATTTTGGATCCATATTATTATGCATAATATTTGCCTGAAAGTTTCTCGTGAAAAGACTTTGGTCTTGTGCTGCAAGTATAAATCCTTCAGTTTCAGACTTTAATCCAGATGCACGTAACCATCGATGAGTATTAACTTTGTCAACATTGGATTTATTGGCACGTACTGGATATTGGCCATGCAGAGGTTTGTCTTGCCAGCGCTGTTTCATCTTTTCAAGAGCTTTATCTTTGGCTTTCATTTTCATATTTTTTGCCGCAATAGTTGGTTCTTGGCTACTGTTTTGCTTTTCTACAGAATCTACTAACTGTAATTCTTGTTTGTATTTACTGCCTTCTTTTATTATTGAATATTTTTTCTTTCTTTCTTCATGTTGCCTTACTAATTGTATCATCCAATCCTTTGTTGTTTCTATGTATGTTAGTAAGCCAATAGTTGTTGTCTTGTATGACAATTCCAGCTGAATAAGACCCCTTCCACCTTCTTTACGGGGTATGTATAGACGGTCTACATCAGCCTTTGGGTGATGCATCCTATGCTTAGAAAGAAGCTTTCTTGTTTTAGCATCCATTCGCCTGATGTCGTTTAGAGTCCAGTTTAAGATGTTGAAGCTATATTGGACAACTGGGATTGCAAGGCTATTAATGGCCATTACTCTATTCTGTGAATTTAATTCAGTTTTTAATATCATTCGTAGCCTTCTATAGTACTCTTTACGCACTATTTCTTTCATTTTTTTATGGTGAATGTTTTCGCTCTCATTTACACCTAGGTATTTATAAGCTTCTTCTGGTTTCAATTCTTTTATTGTTACAGCAGGGTCTAGGCTAATTGAGGATGTTTCTTGTATTGATCCACGTAAAACTGTAGCTTTAGCACATTTATTCAAATTAAATTTCATTCCAATGTCTTCGCTGAAGCATTTTACAGTTTGCAGAAGACCTTCCAGCTCATTATCATTCTTAGCATATAACTTTAAGTCATCCATGTAAAATAGATGGCTTATTTTCTTTTGGCCTATTTTATAACCACATTCTGTCTTATTAAGTTGACTGGTTAGTGCTATTAATGATATGCAGAATAGTAAGGGAGATAAAGAATCACCTTGAAATATACCTCTTTTGATGTTTATTTCATCAGACTTATAGGTTCCATTTATATGATTGAGGTAAAGGGTTGTTTTCCATATAGACATGCACTGTTTGATGAAATTGATGATGACGGGCGATATCTTGTATATATTTAAAGTCTTTAAAATCCATTCATGTGGCACACTATCGAATGCCTTTCGGTAGTCTATCCAGGCAGTACTAAGATTTTTCTTTGTCTTGTAGCAGTTTTCCAGGATCATTTTGTTAATTAGCAATTGGTCTTTACAGCCATAACAGCCACGTTTGCACCCTTTTTGTTCAAGCGGTATCATGTCATTTCTTTCTAAGAATAAATATGTTTGTTTTGTTAAAATAGATGTTAGTAGTTTATATGTTGTCGGAAGACATGTAATTGGTCTGTAGTTTTTCGGGTTGTTTGTGTCACCATTCTTGGGTAGAAGAAATGTAATTCCTTTTGTCATCCATGCAGGAATTTTAGTGGGATCGTCAACCATTTCTTGGAGTTCTTTGGCTATTTTTTTATGTGCTGCATTTAAATAATATAGCCAAAAGTTAGGAATTTTATCTATACCTGGAGTTTTCCAATTGTGTGCTTTTTTTAGTGCAAATTTAATATCATCTTCTCTAATTCCAGACCATGTCTGTTCGGGTTTATTCTTCATTCGTTCTATCTCCTGCGTAATCCAATGTACTTCCTTGCTAGGTTCTTTAGGGCAAGCCCATATCTTTTCCCAGAACTGTGTGACTTCTTCCATTCTGGGGGGTACTGTCACTTCAATTCTTTTTTTACCTATTTCCCTGTAAAATCTCTTTGTATCAGTCTGAAAGATCTTGTTTTGTCTGTAAAATTTTGCTCTTTTTTCATAGCGTCTTATTCTTTGAGCCTTCAGTTGGATTTTTTGCTTTATTTTTTTCTTTATTTGATAAGACGTCATTTTCATTCCTGATGTTATATTTTTTTTTCGGCTCTTCTTCTTTTCCTAGTTCTTACATTTATTCCTCTACTCAGTTCATCCAGTACTGACAGTTCACTTCTTTATTATTATTATTATTATTATTATTATTATTATTATTATTATTGTTGTTGTTGTTGTTGTTGTTGTTGTTGTTGTTGTTGTTGTTGTTGTTGTTGTTGCTGCTGCTGCTGCTGCTGCTGCTGCTGCTGCTGCTGCTGTTGTTGTTGTTGTTGTTGTTGTTATTAAACCCAAGTACTTTTAATTTTTAATTAGGATGTGCGTTGTGGTGCAATGGATATCGGCTCGGAACGAGAAATCGAGGAGCCGAGTTCGAATTCCAGCTAAACCCATTGCATTCATTTACGTGCAAATACCCTTGGGCAAGGTATTAATCCGTCTATTCCTTCCAGTTATGGGTTAAATAACAGGACAGATTGGGTTCTAAAGCCTTGGTCGGCAACCAATCTACCGCAGAAAGCAATGGCAACCTACTGCGGGATAATCTTCTGCCCAGTCAGTCATGTCTCGAAAGAGATATGATCGCCCAAGCGTGTATCACGTATGGCACTTAACTGACTGACTTTTAATTTCCTCCCAGATCATCCTCAGGTTTAATGTAACTGCAATCGCTGTGATGGTCATTTTGCAAACGCGCCCTGTTTTAATGGCTTTGTTTAAATTGTCAACTTAAATGCATTTTAAAACATTTTTAATCTCCAAGGCCTCTAATAGAGATTGGGGGTTTTGAGGAGCGTAGAATCACCTCTTAATTGCTGTTATTCCCAGGTCTACCCTGACCCGTGATGTTAGGGTCGTAGCTATAAGCAAATAGGGAATTCCCAAAACAATAACAAAACGCTATGAAAATATAAAAATACATTTTTATGATAAAAATATAAGCAATACTTTTTATATAATGTTACAAAAATACCAATTTATAATAAAATTACCAACAATATATTTGTAAAAGAAAATGACTAACAATACATTTTATTTGTAGTTGAAGATATACAATTGCATTCAAAACATTTAGATTTCCGTATTAAATATCTTATAGAGATTGATATGTCGCTGAACAAAATCAACCAACCAACCAACCAACTTAAAAGCTCATTTTAGTCACGGACTCGTAGCTATTGATTCTGTCTGTTGAGGATGAGTGTGTCGGGAAACACTCAGCCTTAGTCATTGACATCAGTCTAACGACGTCTTCCGCCCAATGATTTTTTATCATTAGCACACTACCTGCATTCATAGCTAAACGACAAATTCATTTCGTGCTAAATGACCGTTGACCCAACAAGAAAGTTTATCCTCTTTGCTGTCTTTTAATAAAGAGTTTAATTTGATAAGCTTATTTTATTACGAATATTAATACATTTTTTTACATTTTTATATTTATTTCTGTAAATACGTTTTATTTTACATTTAAGTCCCCTGATGAGTGGATATAATTTCCGCGAAACTGTTAGCAAGAATAAGTAAACATATAATTTTACATATTAAAAAATTAGTCTTCATTTTGAGGTCATTCTTCTTCATTGATTATTTTACACGCAGTAAATTTCGAGGTTGTTTTGATGTTTATTTGATTCATTTTTCTTCATGGTCGACAGGAAAACACGATTGGAGGATTGAGGTCACTATATGTTGTTAGCCTTTGCAGCTGTGTGGTCGCTGATCTACTTAATGGCTGCTTTATGTTAGTTTTTCCGCCGTGGAAATTAATTTATGAAAATTTAGTACAATAATCTCTGCCGGAAGGTTAAATTCGAAGAATCGAATTTTATATTTTTGCGTGTTAATATTGCGAATTTTAAAAGTTAGTAAACAGTCAGTATTGAAACTTAATAAAAAGAAGTGGAAAAATCAGGTAAATTCTGTTTATTTAAAATCCCACAGAAATGACAAAGGGAAATGAAAGACAATGCAATGTAGAGTTATTAAAAGAGTACATTGAGAGGAAATATGTGCAAAAGAAACACAGGTGTTGCTTTGACTAACATCATAGCAGTTGAATGGTATGACCTTGGATCAGATTAGAATGACAAGAGCTATGAGAAATTTTTTCTGGGTTAAAAAATCACGAATCGTGCGTGTGTATAAATATGAGGTTTCACTAACATAATTTTCAGAAAAATGACTTTCCTTTATCTTGTCATGTAATGGTTTTAGGCATTTAGGATCAACTGGTGAAAATAATAGAAAAGGAAACTGCCCCGTTTTGGTCCATGTGAAGTGAGCCAATTATATTGAATGACTTAAGGATAGATTAATTATATCTCTATATATGTTCAAGTACAAAGGCAGATATTGAAGTTAGTTATTGAGAGAAAGGCCAGTAATACTACTGTTAGCTTATTTATTACAAGACACAATCAACCGTAAAAATCACAATTTTTCCTGTAGAACTTAAGATTTGCAGTACTGCAGTTGTGTTTCTTATAGAAAGTCTCGTTAAGTGATGCCAAATGAATCAAGTCGATCATTTTGGTTTGGATACACATGAGAGATACCAACCCAGATTTTCATACTGTGAAATTTTGTTGTAAGACCTGTTTTAACCAGAGACGTTTCGACCGGGACGCCGAAGTGCTTCGTCATTTTTAAATAATCAAAATATAAAGGGAACATGGCTTTCTTGGACTAGAGCTGCAGCAGGTAGTGGCCAGCGCGTAGTGCCAAGCTGTTTTTTTTTTGTTTTTTTTTTTGTTTTTTTTTTTTAATCATATCACCCCGAGCAAGGCGGTAAGACCACTGGTGTGCAGGGGGCTACATAAGAGTGAATAGATTGGAAAAGAAAAAGCCGGAAACCACGTCCTAAACAGGGAACAAGGGATGAGCCTCTACACCTGTTCAATAGACGTGGGTGGAGTGTGAACCGGGTGTTTAGAAAAAAAGAGCAAACCATTTCTCGTGCATTGGGTTCTATAGCCTTAGTTGGTAATTTACTGTGAGAAACTTTTCTGTCCAGTCAGTCATGTCTTTTTCGAGACATGATCGCATATGCGTGTATCACGTATGGCACGCTACTGACTGACACAAAAATAGAAATGGGCGAAAGATAAGGATGACTTTTTATCGGATTTATTTACAGCAAAGTGATCCTAAGAAGCCCTAGCAGGATTTATTATTAAGATTTTCTTCATGTATCTTCTTCTATGTGTCGTGTTCCTTTAGGACGTTAGCGATTATGGTTCTCCACAATTTCCTGTCCTTTGTAACAATACATTTTGTCTTTTTGTTATCTCTACTAAATCTTGTTCTGCCATTTATTTACCCAATTTCACCAGGTAAATTATGCGTTTTTTTCTACTTTATCCCTTGCCTTCAAACTGTTCTGCGTGTATCAAGTCCTCTTTTCTCTTTATGTATCCTAGAAATGTGAACTATCTCTTCCTGATGTTAAGCAGAAATATTCTTTTTCTTTCCATTTTGACTAAAACTTCTTCGTTGCTTACATGTTTGGTCCTTGATATTCTCGACATCCTTAGACAGAATTACACTTCTTTTGTTTCAAATATTTTTCTCATCTGTGAGAAGATTGCCCAGTATTCAGTGCTATATAGGAGAACTTATATTACATAACAATTCGGGAGCCTTTTCTTTGGTTCTAATGAAATTTTCCTGTTTCTTAATACTTTGCTTTGCGTCTTCGGATTTCAATTTCACATTTTCAGTCCTCTCATAAAACGCTTTCCAGATGTGTTTGATTTTGCTATCTTCTTGCAACTGATGCTTAGTTCTTTCTATTTTCTTTCCTTTACTTTTCTGTCTCTTCTATCAACACTGTATCATCTGTAAATCTTATATTGTTACCAATAACAAATCCTGGTAGGACTTGTAATTTTCTCTGAATCGCCTCATCGCCTGTATCAGTCAAGTGCCATGCGCGATACACGCTTGGGAGATCATGTCTCGAAAGAGACATGACTGACTGGGCAGAAGATTATCCCGCAGTAGGTTGCCATTGCTTTCTGCGGTAGATGGTTGCCGACCAAGGCTATAGAGCCCAATCTGCCCTATTATTTAACCCATAACTGGAGGGAATAGACGGATTAATACCTTTCCCAAGGGTATTTGCGCGTAAGTGAATGCAAGGAATTCAACTGGAATTCGAACTCGGTTCTCCGATTTCTCGTTCCGAGCCGATATCCACAACGCACATCCTCACTGTATAGGTGGAATAAATCCGGTGAAAAGACACAACATGTTGTTACAACTCTTTCTTTTATGTATAGTTCTCTTTTCCAATCTTCTCACTCTTTTTTTTCAATTGGAGTAGATAGACTAAACTATTGCCCGGTTCACACTCCACCCTCGTCTATTGAACAGGTGAAGCGGCTCATCCCTTGTTCTCTGTTTAGGATGTGGTTTTCCGGCTTTCTTTTTTCCAATCTTGTCACTCCTATGTAGCCCCCTGCACATCAGTGGCGTTACCGCCTTGCTCTCGGTGATATGATTAAAAAAAAAAATATTTACTGAATTCATTTTTCTATCCATATGCTAGTGGTTTGCTGCCAGTATAGGTTCTGGATTATTTTAATATCTTCCCCAAACATGTCAAGGTCGCTTGGCAGTTCGAAAAAAAATAAGAATATTGATAATTATTTGTCACCCGATTGAAAGGGAAAATGTTTGACTACTGCAACGTAAATTTTATTTTAAATTAATGCCTATGTTTATGATAAAGAAAGCAGGATATATGGTCCGTCTTGTGGCCGAGGGAAGTTTCCCCACCAGCGTCAGTAGCCACTGTGCGAACTCAGATAAAAAGTTAGAATTTTGAATATTCATTTTCAAAACAGACAAAGAATATCCATTTGCAAGATTGGCACAACGTAATCGTCACCCATATAAACTTGTACCACACATGTAAGCTTTAAACATATAAAGAACGAGAGAGAAGAGTACGCACGACGGATGTGTCTCGTAATCCACTGGTGCACTACATGTACTGCAGCCGTAACAGCAGTTGGTTTGTCGTGGTTTGTCTAACAGAGCCCATCACTCTTCGAGCTGGTTTTGAATTATGGTTATCCTATAGGGCTGGTTGCCATCTAAAGAGAAAAAAACCCAGTTTATTTAACCCATAGCTGGCGGAGGAAAAACAGAACCGTGCTTTCACAACGGCATTCTGTCTTCCATCCCTTTCTGCCTTTCATTAGCATGGCTAATGCGAACATATGAGAGTGACTCATTGCACCTTGTCGGGCTAACATTCTGGACTGATATGAAGTGGGAGGACTATATTGAATCCATTGCTAGGTCACGTACTGAGTTGGTTCACTGTGTCGGGCTGTGTCTTCAGAATCTATCTTACATATCAATAAGTCCACAATTCGCCCATACTTAAAATAGTACTGCCACATATAATCCTGTGTGTGTATGTATGTGTGTGTGCGCGCGCGTTCATGCGTGCCTGTGTGGCGGTTTATGCGTATATATAAGTACGGCTCTACAAAGAGATAGAATCCAAAAGAATCAGCTATATTATTGGTCCTGACCTGACGTATCGACTCCCATCGCCGCAAAGTTTTATCCCTGTGATTTTTCTATAAATACTTTCATGTTAATTGTTCGGATGTACTCTACACTATGGTACATAGACCTTATGAATGTAAGCGCAGTACTAGGTTGGCAGTAAGGTCTCATCAATTTACAGCTGTGTTGGCTAGATCTAGCCGTAAGTTCTATGTTAACAGTTTCTCGTACTTCTCGTTTGTAGAACTCTCTTCTGGCTCCTTTTCTTTTCAGCCAAATTTAATATTAAAAAATTTAAATGCAATGTCAATAGCTATCCACTGTCTTCCTGATTACTTTTCTTTTGTGCTCGCTCCTTAGTAATGTTTCTGTTTTTAATGTTTCCATACCCAGTAATACATTTTGTCTTACTTTGTGGTGATCGCGATTTAAATTTAAAAAATAAAAAATGTGAACGCAGCAGAGTAACCTGGAGTTGAAACCTGCTTGTCGATTTAACTTCTTGTGCCAATATTCTTTATACTATTTGCACTTCCAATTACATTAGCCTAAGCCGATCGATTAAACATGGATAGGAAAAAATATTTTTTATCTTATTGTTAACACCATATGTACATATACTTAACAGTTCTTGTCTATTTTTAGTTTATCTCCAACTTCTAAATATGCGAATAGTTCTTTAATTCTTGTTAATTCTGCGCAGCAGTTTCGATTAACTTTTTTATCCTGTTTATTCAAAAATAATAAATAAATAAATAATAATAAACTGAATGACTGCTAAAAAACTGGAACGCCATATTTTGGCACTAAACATTGTTGCTGTAAATATTATACTTCCAGATCTCATTTGAAATAAAATCTCTTTTTTATTGTCTTAAAAAAAGAAAAAAAATGCTTGCATTTTAGAAAACGCCTTCATCGTATAGAAACAATGTTATTTCGTTTGGATGTGAAAATTGTAGCCCGATTCAGTACCTTTTGCTACATTTCTCACACCTTTCAAGCAAAAAAAAGAAAAAAGAAAAAAGACGATTAATTCTAGAAATCTGCCAAAATCCTGACGGTGGCAGGAATAAATTGGAGCAACGGAGATAATGATCTTCATTCGAAAATTATATGATGCGGCATTTATTGTGTGCTCTCACGTAAAGAAAACAGAAAGTTTTTTGTTTGATTTATTTCTCTGTGAAAGGCATTACCCATTCTTCAATAATACGTCGATGTCACTATGATATCACTATGACAAGTGTCATTTTTCAGTGCATTACATAAGTTTAAGTTTAGAACCAACTTAATAAAAATTATCCAAATGTTGGAGAATTTTTGTCTTTATTTTCAGCTGGAATTGAAGCCAAAATACGATGTTTAGAATGGCCCATAATTAAACATAATAGACACACATTGCCTCTTATATTTAACAGTATATGTTTAGAAAATTCTCTGCTGCCCCGATACACTAAATTTAAGTTTAAACTAATGCAGATGTGTGTATTAAAGTGTGTCTTAACTAATCTGACAGTCGTTGTTCTGTTGCACTAAAGGAAACAGGAAGGGCGTATTGCGAATTCCTAAGCACAAAATAGGCTCTACTGTGTTTGTGTGTTCACTGGAGGCGGGCAACTGCTGCTGTTACTATAAATACGTTCATGGTAATTGTTCATCAGAACAATTACCAAGATGGTACTTAAACTTTATGAATGGTACGTGTACTACTAGATTGGCGGCCAGGTCTTAGAATTTTACAGTTGAAATAACTAGATATAACTGCAAGTTCTATGCTAATAGTTTATTCTATCGGACTTCTCAATTGTACTACGATCCTCCAGCGTCTTGCTTCACTGTTTACCACATTTATTTATGAAGATTTGATTTCAGGATTTTTCTTCGCCTAAATTGGCTGCAAGCGAGCAGAGTTTTCCTGTTATCTAATCGATAACGAGACAATTCCAAGCACCAAGCAACATGGTTTCCCCTTCAATGTAGACGCCATAGAGTATGATGCACTTTTCCACCCTTCTATACCACGACTCTCTTGATAACCTCAACGCTTTCAAAACAGGTCACCTTGATGATTGCCTTTCAGTTTGGGACGAGAAAAAGTCTCACGAAGCAATATTAAGTGAATAGGGAAACTGTTTCAGTACAGCGATGTTCTATATCGACCATAAACTGCAGGATGGTCAAGGTGAGTAGGTGCATTATCTTGGTGAAGCAGCTACGTTTTATCCTACCATAACTCTCGTATGTGACAAAATGTAATGATTGCAGAAAGCTAAGAATGTAGTTATATATCCCAAGATATCGTGCTGGGTGATAACACAATCTGCTTATTCTACTTTCGCTCATTGCTCACACAGCACAGGTAGTACTGTTACTTTTCAGGCCCACTTCTATCATTATATATATATATATATATATATATATTGCGTACAATGAAATCAGCACTGCATAGTGACTGTCATTTTCACACCTTAAGTGAGTATCAGTACATGATCTAATGATCATTTATAGCGTGAAACTGACAGTCATCATTTTTTTTGTATTTAATGTTTATATTCACCCTGTTCTGTATATATTTTCAAACTCTCTATCCTCGATATTCTGCCCCTCCATAAATATTGAAATTTTAAACAAATATTTATAAACACGCCCACTGTAGGGTTACTCCTATAGACGTATCCATGAATTTGTGAGTGGGCGTATATAAAAGCAAAGGCCAACCTCCAAATTTCAAAAATATCCTAAACTCATCAAAATTCGAGCAACACACAACACAAGGGGGTCACAAAATTCAACAAAAAAAAATGTTGAGTATGCAACATAATAGAAGGAAAACATTTCAAGTTCGAAAACATCTATATTCGAAATAAAAACAGATCTGAGCTGAGTTGCAACTCTAAAAACGTAATTTATGCTCTAAAATGCGGTGAATGCTCAAAAATATACGTGGGGGAGATTCAAGGCCTGAATAAAAGAATAGCCATGCAAAAAATTACATTAAACTAATCAATAACAAGAAATTATATGTCTCCCAACATTTACATGGAGTGGAGGTAAATTCAGAGTAATGCCTATCTACCAAAATGCAGATTATGTCACACTCATGATGCAGGAAGAAATATTTATATATAAAAAAAATACAAGCCTTCCCTCAACAAAACAACATGATAAATCTAAGACACACACACAGACACACGAAATTCAAACGCGATAAAACTAACACACACACACACACACACACACACACACACACACACACACACATATAAACTTTCTGACCTACTTACTACCTGACTTATCTATTTATACACGATACCTTGGCCATCAGAAAAGCAAACACATCTCGACATTTGAAGTCACAAGTTTATTCGCCCGAGGAGAGTCGACTTTATACTCGAAACAGGTGTAGCGACACAAATACCATTATGGACACTTAATATATCATACAAAAAACAATTAATAATTATAATAATAACAACAATAAATCTACACTTTCAACGAAACATTTACGGCTTCTTGCACTTTCTCTTCTATACCAATTTCCCTCGTAGGAAACAACTCCTATATATATATATATATATATATATATATATATATATATATATATATACTAAATTTACATGATTTTTTTCCTATAATAAATTGAAGGTTTTATTTTTTCTCTTTTTTCTCAAATCGAACTAGAAAACGTTCTGTCCATGTCTCCATAAATGCATAATCTGTATCTTTTTTTTTTTACAGAAAGTTTTCCTCTGATGATGGCCAACATAGATCTTACAAATTAGTATTATTGTTGGCATTAATTTGTTCATAGTCTTCTTACCTACAGATATTTAACAACCTTGTAAAATCCATGACTCTTAAACTCTATGAATGACTACCAACTCATTCGAGAGTATTTATGACAACAAATGCAATTTTCTATCTTGTACGCAACAACTTTTTAGATTTACACAAGAGATAAAAAGCGTAATTTTTAGCTCACTGAAAATTTAGGGCGTGATATATTTCCGTTAATAGATTTGTACAACTTCCAAAAGCAAAACATTATGCAACTTTGCCAATTTTCCTCCTTTCCTTATTTCGTCTCTTTTTCTTGAAAGGCTTCGTCGCTATTCAGCATTCTGACATCCATCGTTCATCTTCCTTATTTCGTATTCATTTATGCATTAATATATTTTTCTATTATTATCGTCAGTTTTCACTTCTATCTTAGCTTTGGTTTTCATCGATTTCTTCCTATTAAAGAATCTATGGAAGCACGGTGGTGTAATGAATAGCAATAGCTCAGATTGAAGACTCGAAGAACCGAGTTCGAATTCCAGTCGAGTTCACTACATTGCTAATTTGGAAAAGGTATGAATCCATCTGTTTTCCACCTAGCTATGGATAAATAGCAGGACAGACAGTTCTATAGCCTTGGGCGGTAACTAGTGTAGGAATTCAAAATTATATGTAGATAGACTAAACTATCGCCCGGTTCACGCTCCACCCACATCTATTGAACAGGTGAAGAGGCTCATCCCTTGTTTCCTATTTAGGATGCGGTTTCCGGTTTTCTCTTTTCCAATCTTCTCACTTTTTTTTCTTTTCAGTTGGAGTAGATAGACTAAATTATCGCCCGGTTCACACTCCACCCACGTCTATTGAACAGGTGAAGAGGCTCATCCCTTGTTTCCTGTTTAGGATGCGGTTTCCGGTTTTCTCTTTTCCAATCTTCTCACTTTTTTTCTTTTCATTTGGAGTAGATAGACTAAACTATCGCTCGGTTCACACTCCATCCACGTCTATTGAACAGGTGAAGATGCTCATCTCTTATTCCCTGTTTAGGATGTGGTTTTCCGGCTTTTTTTCCCCAATCTTTTCACTCCTATGTAGCCCCCTGCACATCAATGGCGTTACCGCCTTGCTCGGGGTGATATTAATAAAAAAAAAAAAGCTCATATAAAGCACATGGCATGCAGATAAAGAAAGGGTCGTTTGTATTCACTCGATGATCTCTGTTCCTATTTGTCCTATGACTCTGAGAATCCAAACACTTCCGCTTAGCTTTATGGAAGAATACGAATTTATGCAAATTGTTTTGTTCTTGAATAACATTACAACCGTTTCAGCGTTTACATCGATTTTTTTTTTATCTTTACACATTCCCCTTATGCGTGTCATTTGATTCTTTTCTGCTTTGGTTTAAAACCTAAATTTTTGTTCTGCTGAGTGCGTGTTATGATTACAATACTCAATAACAATCGGCACAATCTTCTACTACTTCAACCTCTGTTTAAATATCTGTGATTTTGTAATATTTTGACAGGTTTGGATAAGTGGCTCCAAAATTAGTCCGCATTTGACTCCATTATTATCGTGGTGTGTTCAGTCACCACTATAAAATGTTCATCCTTAATATTTAGCAATAGCAAGTCAAATTTACATTAGTTAAGCAGCTTTCTGTATACTTCTGGCAAATATACTAGAAGTTTCTTCTTTTAGTAATAATATTTGTATGAGTTTAGGCACCTCGACATGATGTAATGATTAGCAAGGTTGTTTCGTTATAATCATTACAATTGAGTAGAGAGTTCGATCCTCACTGACTGCCCCAAACTTTCGGCCTTGTACCTGAGCTTATAAAATCACCATAGAGTGGAGTAATCAACGCCTTGAAATATGCCGGGCAATATCGGATCAGACAGGTTATGAGTACTGGCAATTCACGTCTTACGCAGACGGTACGGGATTCTGCAATAGATCAGCACTTTTTGGATAATCCAGAGTGTGCGTATTAAATACAATGACTCATGGATTTCCATTTTGGGCAAAGAACTGGCACATCTTTGAAGCAGTATATATTAAACTGCATCGACCGTCTTTGTGGCGACAGAAGGAGAAATTTATTCTTTCTCTGTACTGGGTGGCCTGTGAGTCTATATTTTTCTTTTTAAACTTATTGGAACTGTTTATTCTGTTTTTTTTTCATTCCCTCGCCTAATTCCTCCAACTTTTTAATATTAAATTGTATTTTACCAACGATATTTCTGATTAGGTCAGTCAGTTAAGTGCCATACGTGATCATGTCTCGAAATAGACATGACTGACTGGGCAGAAGATTATTCCACAGTAGGTTGCCATTACTTTCTGCGGTAGACTGGTTGCCAGCCATGGCTATAGAACCCAATCTGTCCTGTCAATTAACCCATAACTGGAGGGAAGAGACGGATTAATACCTTTCCCAAGGGTATTTGCGCGTAAGTGAATGCAAGGAATTCTACTGGAATTCGAACTCGACTCCCCGATTTCTCGTTCCGAGCCGATATCCAATGCACCACAACGCACATCCTCTGATGAGGCGCTGATCGAAAAAAGAGAAAAATATGCTGTTTTGTCCGTTTAAGACTATGAGTTCTGAGATATCACACACACACACACACACACACACACACACACACACACACACACACACACACACACACACATATATATATATATATATATATATAGGGAATGTTTGAATGTTTGAAACTCTGCAGGATTAATGCTGCAACGATCCCCCGCACTATTAATGGAGGATTAAAAAGAATCGAAAAATGGAGAAGATGCATTCTAGTAAAGTTATAATATCGATTGAAAATGTTTGCATCGTTTTAATGCAATATGTTGCCTTACGTATAATGTCCTCAGGTTTACGGAAAATTAAATTATGCTTTTTATCGCTACGTGAGTAGAATTCCTAAGAGAAAATTCGAACTATACAATTTATTAGCTGTGGGAAATATAGAATAGATAAATTTATAATAATAATGGTGGTTAACCGAATAACTAAGTTAAATAATCAAAACGTAAAAATATACTTAATAAGGCGAAATATTATGGGAAAAGTGTTCTGCACTTACATGAGAACCAAAGAGTCGACAGTTCAATACAGATTATGAGGTCAACAAAGCGTTGAATCATTAAGACTTTTGTTTTATCTTATGTCAAAGATACGATTGCGTAGTGAGTTCGATTCTCACTTGGTGCTCCACACTTTTTGCCTTGTGCCACATCTAAGCTACACTTAAAAAGTTGGGGCTGCACGACGTGGTGCAATGGATAGCAAGCTTGTCTCACTAGAACTTAGTGAGACAAGCATTAAATAATTTAGGTTATTTAATGCAGTAATTTCGTATAGAGAGTATTGAACTCACTTCTCATAGTCAGTCAGAGTAGACTTGTTAACCATTACCCTACGCTGAGATATCGTAAGTAAAATTACAGAAACGACACTAATTATCAATCAATTTAATCCTATCCATGGAGTACAACTGAAAACATAATATATCTCGATCTCGCACTGTGAAAAAATGTTTTCCCACGTGGGTGCTAACGCACTCCTTTTGGATTTGTTATGTTAAAATGTGGCACAGAGAGTTTTATTACATTTGGTGTGCAGTAAGAAAGATTAATTTACTATTATATTTGAAATTTAATTTGACAGGGGGTATTGACAAAAAAGTTAATGTTCAAAGGTGACGCTGGTTGAAAAAATACTATCTGCATACGGACAGGAAATAAATTCAGCAGAAATACAAAAATAGAAAGGAGTATAGGGCAAGGATGCGTCTTCTCACCGGATCTGTTCAACATGTACAGCGAAAGAATTCTGAAAGAGCTAGAAGTCCTGCCAGGATTCGTCATTAGCGGCCACAATCTGAACAATACGCAGATGATATTGCGCTGATAGCAGGGACGAAAAGAAAATATACAGAACCTCCTACGGCAGGTAGCAATGGAAAGTGAGAAGAAAGGGCTAAACATAAACTTCTAGAGAACCAAATGCTTGGTCATCAGAATTGCAACTAGAGGTCGGGGACACCAAAAAGAAACAGGTGCGGAAATTTAAATACCTGGGAGCAGTTCTAACAGAGGATGGAATGTGCGACATTGAGATCCTAAGGCGCATTGGCAAGGCCAAGGAAGCATTTCAAAAGCTAAGCAGAGTATTAAGAGAAAGGAAGATTTCGTTGGAAACAAAGAAAAGAGTAATGATCTGTTACGTGATATCTGCCCTCCTATATGGCTGCGAATGCTAAACGATCTTCTAAAAGATGAAGAGGAGACTTAAAGCAACAGAAATGTGATTCTACAGAAGGATGCTGAGAATACCATGGACCGAACTTGTGAGCAAGGATGAGGTTTCTGAGAGAATGAAAACGAAAAAGAAACTTATACTTCACATCAGTAAGAGATATCTCAAGTTTCTGAAACATATAATGAGGAAAGAGGGCTTTGAGAATCTGATACTCACAGAACGGATAGAGGGAAAGAAAAACAGAAGAAAGCAACGCGAGACATACTTGATGAGCTTGAGCAAGTAGATGGCGAAGCAGACTTTGGGAGAGATACCAAGAGGGAAAGGGTTAAGAGTGACAATCGACAAGGATAAGTGGAGGTCCATGAGCACCTACGCCCTGAAAGAGTACTGAACTGTTATG